>JAANSN010005024.1:0-13411 GCA_036850665.1 Dicranocentrus wangi | reverse complement strand
GAGTCTAAGCCATCCTCGCGATCTGCAAGTTCCTCGGGCACATCTATAGACACCTCCTGATTTTCCCCGTATTTCACCCAATTCACCTACAAACATCAAAGTTGAGCTCACATTTTAACTAAATTACATTCCCTAATTTCCTTCCAATTTAATGACTTACACTCGTTCCCATTCCAATCAGCTCCAGTTTATCGGCAGACGCCAAGCACTTCTTTAAATGGGGAATAAATTTTGACTTCCACACCATCTCGTTTAGCGTATCGTTTTCATTTGATGCAGAGTTGAGATACATCAGGTTTAATAATTTCACCACGTTGAGCAGCCCGTGGTCCACGTAATCATTGTCCACAACCTTTTTCCCAAGTTCAACCAACGTGTCCACGACTTCCCCCTTCCATTTTATACTCTCCTTCACTTCCAACATGACGTTTCCACTTTTCAGATCGTGCTCAATGTTGAAAATCAGGAGTTTGACAATGTCCTCCTCGTCCACCGGTTTCGTCAGATTGATTTCAAAGTTGACGAGGGTGTGCGATGACACGTTGCATTTCAGAGAGGAGTCCTCCGCCTCTTCCTCTTCTTCACCTCGCTCTAATCAAATAATCTATAATCCTTACAGATACTACAAAAACTTTGATACCAAATTCAAATCTTAAAATGCGCTACCTTCTTCTGGTGGCCCCTCCGTTGTTGGAATCTCTGCGGCGTACTCGTGATCATGACAAATAAAATACTTTGGGATGACACAGTTTGAGGCTCTCCACAAAGGTGCGTATGTCCCTCCCGAGGAAAACGCAATATTTTCAAATGAGATGTCCAAACAGGTTTCCAACCTGGAGCCTGACTGGTCAATAGGCTCCAGCCGCCCGTTTGAGGCGTTCGCCCACGTAAACGGGGAATTCGGCGGGGTTATATAAGCCTCGTCAGAGTTGGACGAGTCACTTATTTGCCAAAACACATAATCGTGGGCTCCCCCGAAAGCGCCGGCGGTCCAGAACTGAGTGGCAGGATGCCATTCTGTACGGAAAGATTTGGTTAAGGAATATAAGAGTACATACGTGTAATGTTTATAACACTACCAATCACAAAAATCATCATGAATATATATATATATATATACTGTGTTCAGCAAGTCGCTTCTTTATTCCTGAACAGAGTTCCTGGTTAGTAGGGTCATCCAGGAGCAACAAGTGTTTCCCCTTGCTTAAACAAAACTCATGGGCATCATTCCATGTTTTCTAGGCAAATATATCCTTTCAATTAGTAAACAGAACACGTTCACCAATCCATTATATACATATATATTCTGGAGCAAGCGCTTCATAATTTATTATCCCACTTGTTGTAATCCCAAAAAGTATCTGTCGCCACTCCCTAATCTCTGCATGTCGTCCGGTGTTCTTGGCGTCAACTCTAACAACAGAGTTACACAACAAAAACAAAACTATTATTCCAAAGAGAACAGCGACAACAAGGGATCGCACGGGTTACCTTCGGAAGACTGAAGAAAGCAATGAGTTCCTTTCTTGAACTGACAGAGTGCCGCAGCCAGCTTTTGCTTACAGCTTACATCAACCATTGCCAGCAAGTCGTCCACACGTTGAAGCATAACACATCTTTCCGCATTCTTGAAGATGAGGAAAAAACGGAAGTTGGCACTTTGACGCAGGTAGGTAAGTATATTTTCCAAAGTTCTTTAATAGCTTAAATATAGTCCAACTCTTACCCCGTTATTGTCGGGCTCTGTACCGATAAAAGATTGAAACCGAATGCGAGTCCCATCCCCTTCCTTAAAGTATCCCTTTGTGTCTCTGTGATTTAGTCCTATCCACATATTTGCTACGAAATAAAGTACAAGAAATATTAGAGTCTTCTAGCCCGACCGCTATTTTATATTTTTATTTTCTTTTTACTTACAATATACTCCTTGGCTCAGCGACATAATGTCCTCGACCCGAGTAACCTCTGCAACTTCCAAATCAGCGGCACCACATAGTCGTTTCGCTCCCCCTATATTGGTATTCATGCCTTGGTCGAGCGGCTTGTAAATCAGGTATTTTGACGATGGCGAGATTTTTTCGTAAACACCCATATCAACGTAGATGGAACCGCACTCCTCAGCAATGGTATTAGACCCTGATATTGTGTCACAGCCAAATTTTTCTTTCAAATATTAATTTTGCTTTCAACCTTTTTAAATTTGTTGTCTTACCCTCATTCTGCATTTGACCCTCGGAGAATGGCACAGCTAACGAAAGTAAAACCATTAGCCATTTGCTAATTATTATGATTAACTTGCACATTTTGTTCTATGAACCTCTTAATTTAATTTTGTAGATACTCAGAGTACTATTAAATGCAAGCCATAATAATATATTTGTAACAACGATTTAACTGTAAAGTTGTACATGAGTGTTCTTTCTGCCTTCTGAAAGTCTTTGGCAGAGTGCCACATGCATAACAAAAGTGACGGGGATATGGAGAGCCTGGGTTCCAAGAATAACTTGCGAATCAATAATCAGTGTCACTCACTTGTTCTCCAACTCATCGTCAGCCGCGTACGAACCAAACGAACAAGTTTATGTAATCATCATAATGCATCAGAAATACAGGTTTTAATAATATGATGCGCATCCATGTATATATTCATTCGAACACAGCTTGGCCCTCCACTCTTTACTGTGTAGCTAGGTGGAGGATTTATAAAATACATAATTTATCAATTATTGAATTAGTTAGTGTACAATCATATCGTACACCAAGTTCGGATAGTACCGCTTGGTGTAACCGCACCATAAAATGTGTCCAGTGACCATGGCCTTGGCCAACTTTACAAATCTACCTAGCTGCTCATCATTCCCGTAAAGATGGAGCAGAAACTCGCTCGCCTCCCCAATTGCCTTTGTCACAGAGTTCAACTCCTTCTCAATCCTCCCCAACGTTTCCTCCATGGAGAGTCCCCTTTCCACGTGGAGGAGATACAAGGAGTTGCTCACCTCCCCGTTGGCAAACTCCTTGTGGAAGGAGACCAAATCATTTGTTTTCGCCACATGCTCCACGACCAGCCCCCGCAACCTCTGGAACACAAAGTTGTCTCTGATGGAGTCCTCTAATTTGATGCCATCTGAGAGCGCAAAGGCTTCCATAGTCGCAAATATCCCAACGGTGAACTCCCTATTGGCCTTTTGCACCCGGTGAAACAGTTCCGATCCCAAATTCTGCCTTTCATTCCACTCCAGACAAGCCTCCAACTTGCAGGACTTGACGTATTTCACCATTTCCTCCAGGAATGGGTTGGGACTGCAGCCCCACCGCGACCCAGCTTGGAGGGCCTCCCTTCTCAAAAGCTGGAAATACCCTTTGTGCCTGTCCACGGCGTCAATGCAGTTCTGGCTCATGGATCCGTGTGACACCTCATTTCCACGGATGACGTCAACAATGCAGTTAATTATGGTGGAGAGGCTCTCATACCGCTTCAGTTCGGAGGGACACCTGTTGTCCAAATAGTCGTCCCAAATGATGAAACCCCACTTGGCGGCGTGTAGCCTAATACTCTCATCAGCCTTACCAACACCACACAGGCCTGGAAAGGCTGCTGCCTCCACATACTTGACAGACTGATCAATGTCCTCTTTGGAATAGCCCGACTCGACCGCTATCTTCATCATTAGCTCTGGACCGACTTCCAGCAATTCTTGATTGGGTTCTTGGATCTCTCCAAGGCTTTGTGGAAGCAACAGTGTCATCAACCGCCACACCTTGACCTGGTTTTTATCCGTGATTGACAGTGGGAAGCGGAGGGAGGCGGTATTGGCCTTGTACTGGCGGTACGCATCCTCACCACCGTCGCCTTCCATCCCCACCCACTTCAAGCTAACATTGGACACTTGGGTGGACTCCAGTGGTGTAAGAATCACCCTCTTACCTGAGTCTTGTGTCCGAAGGAAGACTTGCCCAAATTTTTCATTGTTCAAAGAGGAGAGTCGCCGACAGGGTTTTAAAAAGGGCGCATGACAGGCACTGATTGTGAGTTTACATGAAAACATGAAACCAGCCTTTCTGTACGGCTTGCACCGGAATTTTTATTTTATTATTTGAGAAATTATTTTATGTAATAAAATTGTCCAGAGGATTAATATCGAATGAACCAATGGGAATTAATACTAAAACTATCGTCTGTTGTTTCTTTTACTCTGGTCTTCCACTTTCAAAGAGCAATATGTAGGTAGTTGGTTGGTATACCACACAGATTCACTTGAAATCTATAACTTCGTAGCTTATTTGTGCAGAAAGGAAGTTCGCTTGTCCAAGGTCTTCGTTCGGCTTTAGAGACGAAATATTATTCTGTTGTAAGCCAAATTCGCAAATAGCTCCATTAAAGTTGGGTAATTAAAATGTGAATTTGAATATTTTATTAGAATTTTAAGGAAATATATTTATGAGGAGATTGGTTTAACCACTTCATCTTCTCCAGCATAAGTGATGGGATGCAGGACACGTGTAAAACAATGACAGAGAGGATGTCATTATGTAATGATGATGGGCACAGATATTATCTATATATGCTGATCCTATGAAAAACGCAGGCAGAGGAATTAGCCGAGAGTCTTTCAAGTGCCATTATTACTGAAAAATTGGTGTTGTCTGCCATTTAAATCAACAGTCCTTCACAATACTTTTGTGTATAATGAAATGAAGTGAATTTATTTCTTACCACTACACTCCGCCATTTTCCACTTTTCATGCTAAAGCACTCTGTCGGTTTTCCAAATTCCGAAGTAATTACCATTAATGCTATTATAGTCATTTTATGGTTACTCTTACTTGACATTTTATATCGTGGAACGCCAAGTTGAACGAAATTTAGATATTTTGAAGCAGATATAATTTTATTATTCAAGAGTTATCAACGTATACCGTCAGGTGTGAATAGCAATTATATCTTGCTTCTTTACAATTACTAACAGCTGGCGTTTTTATCCACGCCAATGAATATTATGCATAACTCTAATGCATATTAAACTTCAACCAAGATGAAATAATCAGAATTTAAGAGTTCTGTAAGGAACATAATTAAAAATAAATTAATTTCTCTACTTGTTATCATGAAGCAGCGTCAAATCTACAACGCGCATCATTGCAAAGTTCTGACAGTTGAGGGGTGTCACCACCTCCACAAAGTTTGTGTCTCCCAAATAAACCCGAAGGGGACGACATGATTTGAGAAACAGCCTTCCTTGTCGTCTTCGCACTAGCCAGGTCTGGTATCGTAATTCCCTGACAATGGTCCCCCAGTGGGAATTCACATCCCCAAGCATTCCGTACAGGAAGAGCACCACCATAAGTCCCGACACGGTTCCAAATGTCCCGTAAATTATAACCCGCTCGGTGGGTAGCTGCTGGTGCAGATTTATGGCGGCGTAGAAGCAAATGCTTTGCCCGAATGTGCAAATCACCAGATGAACAATGTTGTCCCGACTGTACACTGCGTTGTAGTTTTTCAGAAATATTTGTATTTGACGAATGAGCTGGAAAATGTTCTGGAAGCAAGTTGCTGATACAATAGTTGCAGAGTCATCCTGAATTCTTTTGCACTCATTCCGAAGGTCGGCCAAATACGAATGGATACAATATGGCTTCAAAATCGCAATTAAACTTAACTCCATGAAGTGTGTTGTGGTCATTACGGAAATGACAGTGTAGCGGACGAGAGCCAATGGAATGGTGACCATCCACCACGGCAGCGGTACAGCTAATCCGTGAAGAAATGAGTCCTCTGGTAGGATCGGGCTTTCCCGGTTGTTGCATCTCGGGATGAGAAAGAATCCAGCGTGGAGGAATCCACAAGGTTTCCGGAAATATTTCAGAAGCCCCAAAATTGGCAATGCTACCGCAGCCGCGGAGTATAGTTTGAGCAACAAAACACACCAAACTTGTCGCCGTGTTCGATTGACACCTTACGGAGGTACAAAACCCAGACAACATATGTATATACCTGTACGCATTAGTATTCCTAAAGTTTAATTAGAATCAACTCATCATATCATACCGTAAGAGACTGGAGATTCTATTTGTACCCTCTGTCGCTCGAATGTCAACATCCCGTTCAACATGGAGACTGTATCACGCCCACTTTCCAACATCCTAATTCCCAACCACCAAAGATCCAGAAATGTTAGGGAATAGAAGCCGGCTTCCAAAAATTGCGGAACGGTGAGTGCTCGTCGGATGAAAAATATTTGAAGCACAATTAAAATATTAAAGACATTGGCAAATCGGAGCTTCCACATTTGCCGTTCAAAATACTTCGTAGATTTGAGTCGAAACTTTTCCTCTGCCTTGTCCCACATATACGGTACATTTCCCCAAATATCTAATAAATATCGTGCTCGAATAAAAACCTGAAGAATTCCATTTTTTGATGTAAGCATGTTGAAACTTTCCTCGGGTTCTGAATATAGCTTAAGCCCCTCTGACCTTGACTGGGTAGTGGAAGTTGGACTTAAGCTCGATCGTTCCAATTGCAATTGGGCAAGTTACAAATGGTACATGTTGAGATTCATGTCAAGTGTCATGTATCTTGAATATTTTATTGGCGCAATTAATGGTTCTAGTTTGGCAAGTCCAATCCGTAAAGAAGGCATACGAATTCCACCAAGCATTCCTACATGCGCCTAATAAATGCTGTGCATCTTGCATCCTGCCATACACATCTTGATTGTTGATATACTTACTACGCTTCAAATAGTGAAAGGTGAACTGAAAACCGGAAAAATCCTATTCACTCGAACACAACAACCACAACCACCTCCAAATATGTGACATATTTTTTAATTGGATATGAGTTCATTTTCATTGGTTAACTAGAAATTTTCTTAAGGCGATGCTTATGAGCGAGAGAAAACCCATTGCAAATTTCTCAAACCTTTCACTCAACATCATACATTCCACAATTGCACATGCACAAACAAAATGCTTGGGACTAACCCAAAACGGGGAATGCTACAATTGTTAATATGGATTACACGCATGCTGGACATTTGGGGTGACATTCCATATCAGTGGGATCCGACAGAAAATCAGTTTCTTGTCAAGTCGCCCTCCTACCTTTCCAGACAATTGTGGATCCTTGGGTTTGCAAGTGTTTTCAACGCACTGGTTGTCTTGCAATTGGCTATCGTCAAAGAGGCTCTAACATTAACCCAACACGTTCAAGCCGCGTTTTACTTTTTTGGGTTTTGTGTTTTGTGGTGTATGGGTTTCAAGCAATTGGAGAATGCCAGCGACACCGTGGCAATGCTAAACGGAATGCTGGCATTTGAACAGCAAAGGGAACCCAAATCGGGAGATGTGATGAACAGTGTGAAACCCAGCATTTCCGGAGGTATCCAAATTTTCAAAAATCGCAATTAGCCATTTATATGCGCTCAAAAAATGCATTGAATTTAGGGAAGCTCATCGGGGGGAAGAATTCAAGGAAGGCATGGAAAATCATCCGAAACCCGTTCCCAAAACCCACGATTGGAACCGCAGTGGCACTAACAAATCTTCGGAAATCCTGTGGCGTCATCCACACCCGATTAGTTCAATTCCAGCAAAACATTGTGAAGTCCTGGATTTCTGGTGATATCCAAATTTTTAACCCTTCTCATTGTCAGTAGTAAAACGATATGACGAGATTTTAAAAAAACAAATTGATTGCAGACTCAAAGAAGGAAGGAATCATTCGCCAACTGTTCCTGAAATCCATGACACTGACCGCAGTGGTAATGCCTATTCTTGGGCTAACATCTTACTTTCGAAAACCCTGTGGCGTCATCCACTTGGGATTCTTTCTGATCCAGCGGTGCAACACTCCGGACAGTCCGATAATTCCAAAGGACTCCTTTCTCCATGGCATATTCATACCGCTGCCTTCTCTTCTGGTTACCATTCCACTCGCCCTCTCCCGCTACAAAGTCAGTTCCATGATATTGACAACATTTTTCATGCAGGTTAGCTTGGCCACGGTGATAAAGCCATTCTGCTTCCACTCGTACCTCGAATTGCAGAGCAAGATAAGCAAGCAAGAGATGGATTGTGGAGCATACGGGATAAACTTATGCCGCAATGCCTGTGGGATCTTGAGGCAAATCCAGGTGCTTCTGAAGCACTACAACTTGGTCTACAAAAGGGACAATTGGATCCTCCTGGTGTTATGCACATTCGGACAAGTTCTGGGTCTGTTTGCGGTTGTAAACTTGAGGCACCAGTTGACCACGGAGAAAGCCGTGATTTATGGCTCCTTGGGTCTCCAATCCTTACTGATTGTTCTATTCTTGTACGGAATACTTGGAGGCATCCATAGCCGGTCGGAGGTCATCTCAACAGAGTTGAGATCCCACGCGGAGTTCATGACCACCTCCTTCGGGCGACGATTCCTTAGGTCATGCTGTCCCCTCAAGATTTACTTGGGCGATGCAAACTTTGTGGAAATGGTTACGCCGCTGAACTGTCAAAACTTTGCGATTTTGAGAGTTGTAGATTTGACGCTGTTGCAGAACAACAAGTAGAATTTTTCACCTGTTTAAATGCTTGAAATACCTATAGCTGCATATTATGTATCGGCATAAGTATGTCATAAAGAAAGCACGCTCGCGCTCGCTTGAACAATATCAATTGACGATCTGCTCAACCAATGTCAAAAATAAGTTGAGTAATAGAATTTAGTTTTTAATCTATAAACTCTGGTCTGGGGTGCCTCGTGGGTTCCCTATATCTTTAATCTTTGAATACATACACCACTAAGTTAATGTATAAAAAAATAATAGTGGGAAATCAAACCATATTCCGAGGTGTGGCCTACTTATTTTTACGATGAAAATCCCTTCTCCCGCTACACCAGCACTTCGAGTTTAGGCACACATAACCTCCAAAAGTTCCTCATGGAAGTTTATAAGAGTATGAATTTGGAATTTTGAATCAAGTCACACACTTGCAAATACTAAAAGAATTCGCGATGTACTTGAAATCTTAGCACTTTGTGGAGTTTGAAATTTAAAGCCTGTAGATGACAATTCATTCAACCTTGAAGAGGGCGGATGACTGGACCCTGGACCAAATCCATTAAGGGGAGAATCTCTCGCCGAAAACATAGCAAACTTGGGATAATTATGCCACTATGCGATTATGTTATTTGCTGTGTAAAGCTAGGCAAGGGTTGCTGCCACAAATTACGTTCGTCAATATCCTCAATTAGCCTTTGCTCATAGCCAATTCCAAAAGAAAAATGAAAACAGCAGCACCAGCACCGGACAATAAAACATAAAATATTGATTGAAAGTTGGAACCTAGAGAAAGACCGGCAACCCTGCCCGTATTAACTTGCCTGGTCCTTTCTCTTCCTGCATAACTAAATTTTATCCATTTTTCCCACGCACCAAACAACCCCGAAGATGCCATGAGTCCCATCCGATTTCCCTAAGTAGGTCCCTACTGACTCGTCAACTTGCCAGTATGAGCTATTCGAAACAAGGGCATCCTTTCCGAAATAAAAGTGATTCGAATTTTGAGTTTCGCCTCCGCCACGAGATTGATTGGCACTGATATTCCTTAAGATTTCCAAGATTCTCCAACTCCGGTCGACAAAAGCAGTCTTTCTGCAATCTCCAAGAAGATTTATGATTTCATAGTTTCCCTCCTCATCCGGATCCACTGGAAGGATGTTCTCCAGGAGCAGAGCAATGGCTCTCTCCCTTTCATTCTGGAAATGATTTCGGAGAAAATCAAAGTCAAACTTGGGACTTACGCTGACCCCAATGCCAGTGGTCCCATTACTCCTTAGGAAATTTCTTGTAAAGCTGTCCTTTCCCAGTTGATAATACAACCATGCATACAGCTCCGCCCCAAAAGAGGTGCATTGCAAATGCCAATAGCACTTAACTCCTCGCCGGACTAAACTTGGCGAGAATACTCGAAACCCAGCTAAATCCTCAAATTTTTCCTTGTGTGCTACCCGGATTGGAGCGATGATACTCGCAAAGTTGCTTCCAAAATAGGAATTGCTTAAAACGATTGATGAGGTTAGCCACACCAGGAGTATTCGTTTATGATGAGATGGTTCGCGCGACGCCTTGGAAATGAAAGATCCCTTCAGAATGACACTCCATAAGGAAAGCAAAATGATGTCAAACTGTTTCCCTGAGCCGAGAATGAAGTTTGCTACAAGGAGCACTCCTCCAGTTCCCACCACGCTGAACCCAAGCATGGTCCAAACATTTCCCTGGAACGGTTTGAAATACGTTCGAAAACTAACGGGAAGCTGGGCCTGGTGGCACGTTAAAAAGTTAAAGTACTCCGGCTCCAATTGTAGTGGGGGCATTGTAACCATGAACTCTGTGTTTACCAGAATTTGCACCCTTGGAACGTGCTTTCCTCTGGGGTATTCATGGTTTGCGAGAGCCACTTGTTCCGTAAGAATCCCGAGCATGATGTCGTTAAGCCTCGGAGCGGACTGGAGAATGCTCAAAATGCTTCTTGCTCCGCGGACCTTCATCACACCAGGAAACCTTGCTGCAGGGAGGGCATACGAGGCAACTTGCCCATTCTTTGTGACTTTTGCCGGAATCCAGCCCATTTGGTGGTGGCAATCCTCACCCGAGTAACAAGTGAACGGGAACGACGTGACGTTACAAAAACTGCAGAAGAACACGATTTGCCAGGCTCGTGGCTCTACATTGGGGTCACCAATGAAATTCTTATCATCTTCCAGTTTGATACATATCTGGAACACGAGTACTTTCTGCTGACAAGGAAACATGGACTCCGAGATTAGGGGACAATGTGGGGCTGCTGGTTGTGGTTGCGGTAAAAGTAACCAAGAATATTGTTAAAGTATGACTACACGTGGGAGTTGGGAATATTATTCTCCAATTAAGAGGTGAGCATGCAACATTCCTTAAGGAAAACAGTTTTAGCTGAAGTTCCATGCTGATTAATGCGTCTCGAAGGGGTGATCCCCCTGAAGGGACCATAATCGAGACAGTTTGGCACAGGGTCCACCGTCGGAAATGGGGTTTTAAGAAGGACGGAGAAATAGATCCGTTCGACAGTAATGTCATTGGATAAAGCTGGAACTTGATTGAAAGGTGGAGCCCTTTCTGGAGACTGACAACGTTGTGGCAGTGCTGGAATCCGTGGAGCCACTCAAAATGAGGTACAGATGATACATTAACATGAGGCTTAAGAGAGCTGGAGGAGGTAATAAAAGAGATTCGTAAGAGGAATGTGAGTAGGGGAATCGAGAGATTCATTTTTGGTTTGTGTAGAGAAGTGTAACTTGTTGCATGGAGGTGAATAAATGTTACTGAAAAACATTGCTCAATCTCTCCCTCTTTTGTCGCCACTATTGTTCACGTTCACCCGTGACCTTTTATGGAGCTTTTTAGCTTGGGAAATGCCATTGTTTGGTTTAGTGCAATAAGTTTATAGGGTACAATTTAAATATTCAATAGCACAATGGCAAAAACGTACGAGTAAGATCGAGGTATATTATTTTCCGTTAATTTTCATTTTATAAACGCTACCTTATTGATGCAAACAAGTACAAATGCATGCAATACTAAAGTGGCCTTGGTATTGTTAACAGTTAACAGTTTTATAGTTCAATGGACTTGTAAAGACGAAATTTTTCATTTTGCGACATATAATAATATGCAACGATTGTGTTTTATTGCAATAAAAAGTGACCTTGAACAAGGGTATAGATTCTGTATAAACTTAAAGCGAAACTTAAATACAATAGCGATAGCGTAAGTTAAAATTCGAATTCCAGGTGATCTACCTACGTGTTCTTCTGAATGAGTAAATTAGTTGATCCAATAATTGATTTACTCACGTCACAAGTAAAAATAAGTATATAAGGAACGATATTTTTTACCCTCTCAATTATCCCTCGATTATAACTGACTAAACCAAGAAACCAACTTAGAGTGTAAAAGGAGTGCTAAAATATTAAAGTGTGACGATAAAATTCATTACAAGCGTGCTTACNCGATAAAATTCATTACAAGTGTGCTTACAATAGATGAGACAAGACAAGGACAATTCTTAAAATCTATGTACCTATGACTAATGACTACCACCCCCGACCCCAATCATTCTACGAGGACCTTTGATGTAGTCTGGGGGTTTGATGCTTTCGCCGTGACTCCTAGTCCTGAATACGACGCGGTTGGTGGTGGTCCATGCTTGTCAACAACAATTAAATGAATTTCGTCCGGAGACGGCTGATTCTTTTCCCACCTGGCCAATCCCATTTTGAGATTGTCATCATAGATGGGCTCAAAAAACCAAAAGGTTGAATCAGGCACAATGACCTCGTAGTAGAGCTCGACGCCCGTGGAACGAAAGATGCTTTGCAACATGGGGTGATCTTTCAGTTGATTGATGGCTTTATGAGAGTCGATATAAGGCTCATGGCCCAGGTCCCATTCCTTTGTGTCAAAGTTAAATTGAATGTCCTGCGTGTAGTCAGTCAACCAAAGGTCTTTGGCTTGTCGAGGTCTGTACATGTAGTAGAGGGGTTCCGCGGTTTCCCATGCAAATGCGTACCTTCGGAACATCAAGCAGGCTTCGTTGCTCCATCCCGACTGTCCCGTCGGAAGGAGACCAGCGACATCCAGGTGAATACGAATTGCAAAGCTAGGTATGTCCCAAAAGGGCTCAGGTAGGAATCTAACATAGTCCATTCGGCAGGAGACCTCATTACCATAATCAACCAGCAAAACCTGACAAAAATTAGACAATTTTTGAGTAACCAAAAATTTGCATTGAAAAAGGTGCAGTAATGAGCCATATTATGCAAATACTTGTTTGTACCTTGACCGAGTTTGCTGTATGGTTGACCGCCTTCACCACACCCCGGCTCCAAATGCGAACGTCGTTGTCCTCGTCGTCATAAATGTGACAGGCGACAAAAGCTCCGGCACTAAGCTCGTCCGTTATGAGTGGAGGCTTATTTTCCACCGCAAGACAAATCACATTTTGCATATCCCTGAGCTCGTTAACTTTACTTTGCAAGTGCACAATGATGTGGCTGGGACTCAGCACAAAGACCATCTTGATGAAGGCCAAGTGGTCAGTAATCTTCTTGGGAAGTCTGTCCGTTGTATCTGACAAGATAAAAAAAGTCCAAGAATTTAGTATTATGCTTGGCAAAACTCGGCAACTTTTCTAGGACACAAGGTCAACGGCATTGCATATTGTAAAATAGGCTTACTTTGATAGGTGATCTGGTTGCCTAAGCCGATTGAAGGCTTTATTCCATTGGTCAGCCAAAGGGGTGCCCATGATGACATGCCAGGTGGCTTACAGCTCTCTTCAGTTGACATTAGGACCTGACTCAACTTTTCTAGTTTGCCTGGGGAGGCTG
>JAANSN010005023.1:0-13414 GCA_036850665.1 Dicranocentrus wangi | reverse complement strand
AAGGTTTTCGACATTATGTTTTGCAGCACTGAATACACAATATAAGAGCAAAAATACTCAATTCTGCATTAAATTTAGTCGCAAGTTCGTTATACCCTGCATATTTGTCAGGTTTATTATCTGACGTGTTCAGGTGCATTGAGGGGTCAACCAAAAGTCATGGCCCAAAGGATTATGGAGAGCAATTAAGGCAAATACAAGCCACCGAGGCGGCTGGAATACATAAAGCGGCGAAAACTGACGATGGCCAACTATCAGTTTTACTGGTGGATACTTCATATCGCGCAATTGTTGCTACCTGTAATGGGTACACTATACTTCATTTTGCCGCCGCTATCGGTATGTATAATTAAAATATACAATAAAGTTTTAGCACGTGTTTATTATTGTTAAGGTTGGAGGATTTTCAGTGTTTAGTAGAATTAAGCAAAAGTATAAAACACAGGCTGGCCCAAAGATGGGTGAGAGAGGTCAGACCAAAGAATTGCTGTATCTTGCTTTTAGGACTAACAATGAAAATAATATCCTCGCAGGTGGCGGAGAAAATATTTCAAATAGCATTTCATATAATCAATTATGCATGAGTTCATTGAATATCACGTCAAAAGTTGCTATGCCCCAAGTACACTATTTTTTTGAAGTCACCTCCATTGACCATTATTGGTTTCCACACAAAGTGCAAAAATTTTGTAAAAATGTCCCGATTTATATGGAAGGCATTGAACTTTTCCGCGTTTTGGACCGCTCTAGCTCGCTCGCACAGGGTGTGAGACACGAACATGATGTAATATATATGATGTCTGAACACCTACATTCTACATTATGTCTACAATTTTGCTATCCCCAAAAATCCTAGCAAAATTTTTGCACTTTTGTGTGGAAAGCAACATGGTCAATGGAGGTGGGTTCAAAAAATAGTGTACTTGGGGCGTAGTAGCTTTTGACGTAATATTCATTAAATTTACTTATTATGCACAATTGATTATACTAAATCATATTTCAAGTATTTTCTCCAACACCTGCGAGGCTATTTTCATTGTAAGTTTTAAAATGGTTGACACAGTGCCGTGACGATTGTGTTGCACAACCTACTCATTGGGATTTTGGTGGACGACGTCATGGTATTAAAATTCAAAATTCATACTACGGACATTATATCTGTAACTAATATTCACGGGGACGTTGACGGGGTATATATTCATATTTTTAGGCTTTAAGAGCAGATAGCGACCTAAGCATTATGAAAACTCAGTTTAACGAAATCAATTTAATGGAGACATTCCTAATGAAATGGTGTCCGAAATGGGCAAAGGGGATTCTTATTGCACCGAAACCAGAAAATACCATCAGAAGAAGCACCACTGCAAATACAGGGGTCAGCACAGAAGCAATAGAAACAACTACGGCTAGGACACCAGCAATGGAAACAACTGCCGCCAGGACACCAGCAACAGCAACAACTTCAAGAAATTCTGCAACCCATGAAGAGATTGGTTTATCAACAATAATGTCACAACAACACGAGGTATCAAATGAAGAGAGTCAAACGCCAAACGACAACGTGGCTCCGACGAACCAAGAGAATGTTTTAGCTCATCGTGAATTGAGCCCATCCATACTCTCCTCTTGCATTTCCTGCTTTTGCTGCACATCTTGCCGCATACCAATAGTCGATCCAACTACTGACACTGGCGAACCTTGTATTAAAATTATAGCAATGACTAACGACAAAATCCCTGCAGAATTACGAGAAGGCCTCCGATACAAAGTCATAGAGATATTGGACGAGAAATGGCGAAGTGCATTTTCTGAAGTATACCGACAAAGCAAAATATAGAATGTTATGTAAACTTTTTTTTTACGTACCACATGATTTGTTCAATAATATTCAGCCAAAAAACCCAAAATAGTAGAATACTTTTTTAAATCTTACCCGCAAAATACTTATATGCTCAAAACCTCTATCACTACTGCCAGCTTACAAATACTGATTTTGCATATCAAAATTGGAAATAAATATAGTGAGAGTCGAAAGTTTATAGTGAAAGTAAATTAATGTTATAATATACGTAATATGTTATGTTATAATTAATATGTTATTAATTATTTACACCATTAGAATCAGAAATAAATTCTCTACAAGATGTATATAATGGTTTGGCTTAACTGTCGATTCATGCAAATACCATCACTCGTTAGTCCCCTTCCATTCAATCACAGTATCACTACCAATGATAAGCGCCTTAAGTTTATATATACATAATTAGAGTGGATGAATAACTACCGTAAGCTGATACCCCACTTGACCTTTATCAATGATCTAATTTGAAATCGTCGTATTGTAAAACAGCTACGTAGTATTTTAAAATGTTGTCACCATGTTGATTAGTGTTCAAATACCTGTCGATTGATACCCCACTTGATCTGTATGACAGATTTGAAAACTCCATATGATGCACTCTAATTATTGGTTGACAAACTTGTTTTCATTAGCGTTCGACCTACAGCCTGACTAAACAGTTAATGAGATGATGAGACTGATGAAATTTAGCCCAGAAATTTTATCACATCACACAATAGTAATGAAAATCACGACGTGTTTGGTTGTTAGACTGCTGCATGGACGGACCAGACGCCCACTTATTTTATTTAAACAAAAAACTATGTAAACACCTGCTGATTAAACGATGATACAAATATTGCAAATTACTTCAAAATTACAATAAACCAGACCACACTGCACCGGCTCCAACTAAACCCTCACTTTTTAAAAAATGTAACGCCCAGTAACACCACCACCACTACACTACTACTACCTAATATGTAAGCTATTTTAGGTGAGCTGAGCTGGAAGAGTTTATTCCTGGTGGCAGTCCCCCAAGTTCCACAACGTATTTGGAACACCTAAAGAATGTGAAGGAAGACTTCAACCGGGTTCGCAGCCGCCTCAAGACCACCGACCTCAGACCACAGTTCTCTTACGAATTCCTTATAGCAGAACTTAACTTGAGGGAGCTTTACAACTGGTTCACAAGGAATTTTCCCTACTTTCAGGGTTGCGACAAGGGAAAGCTGAAAAAGAGACTGAGAAATACGCTAAGCTGCAGCAAATACTTTTTTCGGGTGGACGCTGGAAAGCAGGGTGGAGCTTGGAAGGTCAATGCAAAGGAGTTGTATAATGTCGGAACAGTCGGGTCCATCAAGAGGAAGTTCAAGTTGATTGCGAATGGGGGGAAAATAAAAGCATAGGTGCATCAGGTTGCCAGCAGGTCAAGAAGTCGGAGAAAACCAATTGGAATTTTATATCTATATACGGGATTTTATTGCACATATTGCACTAAATTTGCCATAACACAGTCATTGTGAATTCTGTCATGTACATTTCGGTTGGATATCGATTAGTATAAAACAAATAATATAAGATTAACTTATGTTGATTGTGTCTTTATATCGGTAGTAGTCAGTAGTAGTGCCTCAGTGCCTCAGTAAAATACTTAGCATTCATAAATTTGTCCCATTATATATGGAGATCCCATTATTATTATACAATTTAGCAATAGGATAACGAATAAGAACGCCCAACAAATGTGCTGTATATTATACTTAACTTACATTAAGGTCAATTTTTTGATAAAGTGGACGACGACACATGCACAAATAACACCCTTTTTGGTGCTGGCTCCCTTATATAATCGCGAGTTTTTTTCACGGAAGGATGAACATTGGGAAACGAAAATTTATAAATTTATTTAGATTTGTCTAATGTTTTCTAGCAAATGATTAATAAGTATGTTTTCATAAATACTTAAGTAGTAAACACAAAATAAAATAGCAGAAACTAGATGAGATATTAAAAAACCGCCACGTGAATCACTACCAAACTTTTATATTTAAGTACTTGAGCCTTATTCATCAGCCTTCATTTTCAATCTTGTATTTTAAGGTAATTACCAAATTCATGGAGAACGATTAATGACATAAGTAACAACGCCATAATATCATTTCATATTATTTCAAATTTCATACCATATTAACTTTATATAATATGATGTTAGTAAAACTTAAGACAGCTAATCTAAAAGGAATAACTCGTTGTTGTCAAATTCTTTGTAATATTTGAGCTTTATTGAGCTTAAGCATTCCTTTTGCATCGTGGATTTCGTTAATGCCACAAACATAAAAATGAGAAGGTCTGGAAATCTTGTCAGGAAATATTTCCCATACTTTTCCTCGCTAAATATCCCATTTTGGCTAAGTTGAGTCATTACACCGAAATGGTCCACCAATAGTAACTCTGATTTCAGTTCTTTATAATGAACGCATTTATCCCTAATAAGCTCCAATAAATCAGTTAAGCTCTCCTCATTGTAATTTTTGATTTTGCTATTTGACCGTCGTTCACGTAGTAAGCGAAATGTCTCGTCTCCGAGGATAGTTCTCCAGTTAAAATTTGTACTAACCCAAGTTTTGTAATTAGCATCGATTTCCGCTCTGATATCTTTCGTCTCTTGGTCTGTTTTTGAGTCAACTGAAAGTGCTTTTGCAACATCTACAAGGAAAGTTAGACACTCGGTGGCATCCCAAAACATGGGATGAGCCCTCACTTGAGAAATAGTTGGACGGTGGTCAGGATCCTTCTTCATCATCCACTGAAGGAGGTGATTTGCGGTCGCGTGTTCCCTGTTCTCCAGGATAAGAGGGGACTTCGATTCCGATTTGATGTTTTCCGTGACGGTCGTGTCATTTTTTAAATTGAAAGGGTGCTGTCCATTTGATAGCGCGTAATGTGCCGTCACGCCGAAGCTAAAAATGTCCAATGCTGTTGTGGCTAGGAATTTCTCCCCGGAGAGCATTGATACTAAGGCTTCTGGGGCCATGAATGTCTCCGTTCCCCGTCCCATTGTGTTAGTACAATCCTCCCCGGATACTCCAGATATAAATTTGCAAATCCCAAAATCGCCCAATTTGGCAATTTCTCGGGAATTTGGCGACGTGGAAAAGAGTAAGATATTCTTGGGCTTCACATCCCTGTGAATCAACTTCTCTTGGGTATGCAGCCATTTAAGTGCATTTGCCACGTCATCAAGGAAGCCCAATAATGGGTTCTTTTGGACTTGTTCCTCGTCTGCCGAACCGTTTAAATTTGAAATTCTTGTGTCTAGATTGCAGAGAGCCGGTTCCATCGCAAAATAGCAAGTCCGGGATTCAATATCTTCAACGACTTCTCGCCAGTCAAATAAATAGACCAAGTTGACAGTCCCTGGGTTTATAGATTTCCTCACTAGCCTTTTCCAGGTGTTTAGTTCCGTCGTGTAGTTATCGTCAAGATGTTTGGAATTTACACGCTTGACGACTGCCTTCCTTTCCTCGTCTTGAAAGAAGCCTTTGAATATTACCGAATTTATTCCGTTGTCAATTATTTGAGTTGGGTAGAAGTGTATCCCCGACTCAGATACTTTTACTTTGTAAGATGAAGAAGAATTAACAGCTTGTCCAGCTGCAGCAGCGTCATTCGTCCTACTACTATTATTTATGGATAACCGTGGTCCCAATAGTCTGGCCAGTTCTGTTCCATCCGTATCGTCACCATTTGTATCTAGTAAATAGTCTAAAGACAAACACTAATTTTATTTAAGGGAATTAGGCGCAATTATTTTAATGAGAAGGCCGCTAGCCATATAAAACACCATGCATTATTGGAAAGGTACTTTACTTTAATGTTATGGTTCACATTTATTACTAATTTTTCAGTTATTCGTGGTGTATAATTGAAAAAAATGAAGTTCATGACGAGTATTTTCAATCTAATAATTTTGAGTTATTTCGAATTGTGGTTTAGTCTACGTGAAATAGTGATCGCAAAATCTCACTGAAACACCGTTTGTAATATTAGTTTACTAGAGTAAATCGAATTGGAAATCACTCACTCCGTCAAAGCTAGGTTTAAAACACATTCTCCGTTCCGTCATGGAATCTACTATCTATAAGTCAACCACTGTTTTCAATATTACACTACGAATCATTGAAAAGCTAGTCATGCATGACTGAAAGTGAATTATTTCATTAGAAAGTACATTTCTGGTATATCAGCAAAATTATTATGCATGTATCTTTCTATTGATATGCATGCAGCCAATCAATTAAAATAATATATTAGTTTTGAAACTTGAGTTCGAACGTAGTCAATTCCCTTAATAATTTACTCCTTTTAATTTATTTAAGCTGGTTTTTTGATTACCAGTTTTTGCTGAATCGTGTTCTGTCCGTCCAATAAGAAGTATTCCAGCAGCGACACGTTGCTTATCTTCCAATAATCCCATAAAAAGCCTATCGTAGCCGTTTGCTCTTTTCTGTAATGTACTATATAGCAGCTTTGCTGTCTCATGCCTGCTCCTCGTGGTCTCCAATTCCTCATCCTAATGACAAATGAGAATGAGACGAGGTGGTGTGGTAAAATAAGCAATGTTAAAGACTTACACTTGTTGCAATTTACAATTTAAAAAATAAATAAATATAGGTAGTAAAAAATTGTATAGACAAAAATTGGTAACAGCAGGATTTACCAATAGAATTTTGTCAGCGTCAGAGAGGACATGATGGGCACACAGATAATTAATTAGTGCTGGAGTGCATTTGGTAGCTTTCACAAGCTCCTCAAGGCGTTTATTAATGAAATGTCGTTGCCACTCTTCCATCCTTTTAGCTGATTTCTTTAGCTGCAAAACTGCAAGCGTCTTGATTGTTCTAGATGGTTATCGTAGATGACTAAAAAGGGTTAAAAAAATTCGGAATGAGCACAAAATTGGGATTGAAATTAAAATATCAAAGAATATTATTAGAACAATATAATATGTGTTCTATTTTAGTGAGTAGCATAGCATATAAGTACTACTACTACTGCCTGTTTGTTTCGTTTTTTAGAAGGATGGCCGGCATTGGCAGGCAGTGCAATATTCACGTAGTATTCATAATACATCATTATATTTTTGCTTAACAACCTGTTGATGCTCGGCTCTTTGTGAGGGTTTAAAGGGTTGCTTGCCGCAATGCTTTTGGGTGTTTTAAGATATTAATATACAGTTGTTCCATATATCCAATACGGCATAATATTTTCTTTGGGGAAGATACATTCTATTTTTTTCTTTTCCCTGAGTCACCTATGTAGATACCTAAACAGCTAAATGTAAGACAATAATGTGCACAACGACAAGACGCCATCCAAAGGATGAAATAGATGTGAAACTACTTCCATGCATCTTCTTCGTTTCCTCCATAAAATTTTGTTCAATTTAGTAGTGGAAGTAACGACTTACAGTGTAGATTTTACAATAAAAAGGTTGTCAGTCGGTCGGCTAAAACCACATCGAAAGGAATTACGGTTTTTAATCCTCTATTTATTTTTGTTCAGTATTCTATAATTTTCATACATTTCTTCACCTGCAACCCGTTTATGCAACTTTGTGCCCTACTACCTCCCAATGTATGTGCCCCACATCAACTTGCCTATATGACAATAAATGTGGGGGGGTGGGGTGGGGAATGGAAACACTTGTTAAATACCGAAGACTGTACTTGTAGTAGGTACTTTCTGCTTGCGAAGGTAATAATATCTGAATTTCATGATTATATTCCATTCGCATTAATCCGTTTATTGTTCAATTCAATTACACATGACTCAATAATAATAATGAAGGTTTTGCAAAAAATATTTATCTTTTGGCTTTTCCATCTTTCTTTTGCTGTTTTAATTTAGCAAGCTCCTTGTCCACGTTTTTCCACAATCTTACTTGCAGTTCCTTCTCGTATCCGAAGAAGAAAAGGACTTCGAGGAGGACGAAAAAGCCTCCCATACTGAAAATTAAAAAAGTCACCATTTTATTGATTAGTATATGAAATAAGTATGAACGTATGAAAACATTTTTTGTGTTTGTAAAAGCCATTACTTACACAAAGGCTTGCATCACATTGTCAAATAGTGCAGGTGCTCTTCCTTCAAATACCCCGTGCCCAATGAACTTTTTTTATGTAAAAATGAGCAAATATATTATAATAATTAGAAACCTATCTTTTCTGCCAAAACTGAAGCGTACATTAAACAATTAATTTATTTGGCATTGATTTCCATCAAGTGCAACTACCATTAACCTGAGTAATCCAACATGCGACATGGACCAGTAGAGCAATTTGCCACGGAGGGATTCCATAGGTGAGGTCCGCCGTTAAATAAAATTTGCGTGAAGTGAGCAAGCAGAGGAAGATCAGCAGGGCTCCAAGGGATCCGGCCCTGTGGAAATAATTTATTTAAAAAAAAAACGTGTTATACAAATCAAAAACATTTTTCATTGTAAATGTTAAAAATACTTTCAATATTTTCCTACTTCTTGTCCATTAGTACGTAAACAGCGGCATAGAAAGAAGCTATAAAGAAGGCGACATTTGTTGGATGGAACGGCATGGAAAAAAATGGGACTTCACCGGGAATGTACTGGAGGAATACAAGGCCGGTCCACAGGATAGGCCACACACATCTGAAATTTATATAATCACCTTTTACATATATTATGTATTACAACACAAATTATTTTTAGAGTGTAATTACTTAAGTTACTATTATTATTATTTCTTTGTATTTACGCACACTATATGAATCGCTTTGTTCAGAAAATTGTGATGGTAGGATGCATAAAAGATGAACTGTCAAAAATAAAAAGATTATTTTTGAGTATTATTAGAGCAAACTAGTTTTTGAGCATGTTTAACAGAGAAAACTTACTAATATATTTGATATTACATATTTTGGAAGCTTACTTACTTGCTCTTCTAAATCCGTGATACCCATCTTTGGAGAAAAAACAATAACAACAACAAAATTTAAGGAAAAGTTCCCCGATCACAATCAGGAACACTCACTGGTTTTAAAAATCAAATTTTTAGCAGCGTGTAGTATGTTGAAAACAAAGAAGCAATTGATATCTCATTCATGCTATGTGGATGTGGACACTCATTTTTTTCTATTTTATTTTAAATATTGTGTTGTGGTGAGTTGATATAACACAGCAAGTACGCCCTTGACTTTGACTTGCTAACATCATGATGACACTGCCATTGGCATCGCGCGGATTTTATCCATTAACGCCCATTGCATATGCATCGATACAGTTGTGCAGATATGCATAGTTACAAGATAAGCACGCAATAATTGATGTGAACAACCTGCTCAGAAGAACAACTCAACAAGATACAGATAGTAGTGCAAAAAATCACCAATACATATATCATACAGTGCATGCTGTAGAGGACATTTGGCCCAAAACTGTGTGAATGCTATACGAAAACGAGCTTACGAGTATTCTGACCTCTTCTCATCTCATATCATAATATCATAATTCCATGACTTGTTATCATTTATCATATTTTGCGGTATTGGGGCATTTATTACACCATGTACTTATTAGCGTAACCAACCAAGTCACAAGTCAACTTACACTTGTGCAGTGCATCATATTATAAACTTCCTGAAATCCTTTAAAGTCTCTGAACCTCGTCCTCCTCCCGATGATAATACTTGTGCAGGTTCGAAGATATCTCCTCAGCCGCCGACTCCATGACTTCAACATGCATAGTTCCCAGCTCACCCTCATTTTCAGACACTCCAGCAGCACCCCAATCAAATCAGGGCACAAAAGAAGCCCATTATTTTACCTATTTTACCACAATCTTCACAGCACCCTATATAAGAAAAAAAACCTAGCATCAACGCAACGTGGTTCGGCAAGGGGGTCAAGGGGTGTTTGGCAAGCCAAACTCCCGATGAGTTTGGCTTGCCAATGCCTTTTGAAAAGTCTAAGAAATCGGTAACATATTAGCTCCCCCCTCCTCCTTAGCGTAACTCTGAGTGAGTTTGAAGCAGAGAAAACACATCCTCCTTCTTTTTAAAAAATTGAGTTAAAATTAACATTAATTAACAGGCAACATGTTTGAGAACTGACAATTTGTCTTGTTTACTCTATATTTGTGTGGATCTCATTTCCGCCAGAGAGTTGTCATCCATTTCAAGTGGGTGAGTTGATACATATTATGAACAAAGACTTACCGAAAATATTATGCAGGTGGTCTACCTCGCTTCAGTACAAAATGTTGCTGAATCTGAATCCAAAAAAAAAATCAAAAATTCGCCAAAAAACTGTTTTTTTTTTCTCATGGACGCTCAGAGGAAAGGAGCACCTTTTTGCTTACAATTAGTCCATCGTCCTCCCATTAAATCTTTCATAGAGTACCTGGAATTTTTGCAAGTGACGGACCGGAATTAGGATTAGCAATTTTTTGTTGGATACCCTTCAAACCGACAAAAAGCTGGAAGTTTGATCCGGTGGAATGAGCGTAATATTATGCTCGCTCCTGCTTATTTAATCAAAACTTATTGCTAATACAAAAGTCTAGACATAATGATATCTATTACATACTGTATGATGTATGCAATTGCAGGATTTGTAAAATGTATATTAAAATAAAATGCAATGCAGTCAAAGTAGGACAAAATTAAGACGAGAAAGCTAGCAGCATGGCAGAAAAGTTTAATACTTTTTTCTTTCACTCATGATGTTCATTAATTCTCACACAATATTATAATTTTTTACGCATATCCAATCATTTGTGCAAAAGTCAATTTCAATTTGTTGAGTATTTGATTTAGGCGAAATTCTATAGGCAATAATTAATTTTACCAGCATCAATGTCTGTGTCGTGCATAAAAATAAACATTTACTATGCATAAATATTAATAATAATATGGTGTCATCAAAATTGGCACTATATTGTACTACAGGTTACATTGGCACTGATAACGTGTCAGCTTAGCATTATTAGAATCCCAATAATAATTCTTATATTATATGCCCAAACTTTTTGGATTGTTTTGTGCCATTTCAGTGAGGAAATATAATTTCAGAAGTAGGCAGGGCACAGCCAACACATATCTTTGGGTGGTGAACTGGTGAGAATATCCGAGTATTTTTTCAAAATAGTACTTCGCCGAGCATGCCATTTACAATGATGATGAAAATTGATGGATAATCCAATATCCACCAGTTGTCAGAAGATTGGAAAGCCACTCGAAACGCCACTCACTATCAGAACCTAGGCTTCGATATACTTTTTTCTTGTTTTCGTCTTGATGTTAGACCCTTGTTCCGCGTCAGTCAGCTTCCCATTATATCCACTTTCTTCATTTTGGTATTATTTTGATTTCCCTTTCCTGAATTCAGTCTCACGGAGAAACGGTGTATTCTGATGAAAATGAAAATTCAAGAATTCCGTATTTGCTCACATAGACATACCAATTAACAGGAAAACCCACATATTATAATTATTCATTTCTGGACTCACTTTCTAAAAGTTTTTGAAGAAGAATGCAGTTCGAATTGATTTGATTGGGCCTGACTATATATGTATTGGACTTGGACATTGGAGGACAGGCTCTCCCTTCCCCCTCTTTGCAAGATCCTTCCAGCCGAAAATGTGTTATAATTGGGACCGTGCTGCCCACGGGTCACGGGGGCGGCTTTCCAGTCCTTACCCTCAGAGTAACTTTATTAATACCGTGCTAATAATTCTATAAAACAAAATAAACTCGATTAACTAAATTAAGTACATGAATAATAATAATAATAACAATAAGTACAAAATTGGGAACTGTAATACTATATTACCATTGTTACTACTACGTGTTTCTCAATTTCTCGGAAACCATATCACCGTTCGCTCGTTTCTGTATATTCGCTTCCAAATGTATGAATTACAATATGTTGCCCTAATTACTAATTACCTTGTAAGTCTCAATGTGCACAAAGTTTCATTAAATTCTAAAATTGATTGGAAGGAGTGCATACATTTATGTTTTAGAATTTCACTGCTCTATTTGATTGAAGTCTATCGTGTAAAGCGTGCGTACACTAGTTAATTAGATTTATGTTTAAAAGCCATTATTTTATGGATACACATCTCGTCAATTTAGTTTCAAAGCATTTGGCGTGGCACAATCACCAATTAATCTCATTTTTAGCCATTACGCCATAATAGTGTTATGATTTGAAGCAATACTAACACCAAAAAAAAAATCCATCCGTCGTGACTTTTGATTTGAAGCCTCTATTAAATTAAAAATTGACATTCTTCATCAAGGTTATTATTGCCACTGTGAGGACGCTGAAGATGTTCTTCCAAGCCAGATTTCCGCCACCACCGCCCAGCTTAACCCCCGAGTTGCACTGGTCCTCGAAGCAAGCGCACACCTCAAAGTGCTCAATTTTCGCCTCCGCCCCTGCCGGAACCATATTGCCGAGCATGCCGAGTTCCTCCTTGCTCCCGGTTTTGCACATCTGCTTTTTCTCTGGGTTGATGGTGCAGCCACGGGACATCATGGAGAAGGGTTGTCCACTCACACGGGCCACCGCCTCGGACCGCTCACAGGCGTAGTGAGTTTTATCCTCTGTAAGGTCTCGATTGGACATCAGTAGGATTTGTCTAACATCTAAATATGAGGGGGACAAATCCACATGGCATATAAAAGTATATCCAAAAAAAAATATACATTTTTTTTCAACCTTTGACCTAACTATTACCTCCAAGACGAACTTGCTGTGCACCACGCGTCAGAGCAGTTGCCGGGATGACATAGTTCTCACTGCATTCCTCCACGGGGAGGGATTTCCCATATTTGCAGTCCACATCCCCCATCTCCATATCCCCAACTTTGAAATACACACAACTGGCGCACTGGAGACCTGTGAAGAAGGGAACGGAAAGGAAAAAGCGGTTCATAAAAAAGGGAATATTTTTAATAATTGTCAATATTTTGTGCACACAAAATACATATAATGAAATGATGAATACCGTGGGTAGATTTGATGAGGGTGGCGACAGTGAAGAGTAGGCCAATCATCAGTGTTGCCACTACTGCTCCCTTCTTCTTCATGATGCTGATTAATTAGTGATTTGCACTTGAAGGTAATATTTAATTATTATAATGGTCGTTTCGGATTTTTTACCTTATGTTATGTATATTGTTTTTACTGATTGATTGTATAGTCAGTTCGTCGTCACTCGTCGTGTGAGGAAAACGTAAAAAATAATGTAACAAATTGAGCTTTGTTTCAAGTGGCTAATACTGACTGAGAGTATTATATATTGTCTTTCATACAGGTAATGAGGTGAGGTAAGTAACCTAATCATTAAACATTTAAAAACAATTGATGATGAACATGAACACTGTACATTCAAATGTTGTTGTTATAAAAAACCCACGCATCATGTGAGACATGATCAGCTGATGATCTCTGATGATGATGATCAGATGGATGTTCACGTTTACACCTTTTTTTAACATTAAATCTCACTTCGGCCGGCCAGCAGAGAT
>JAANSN010005022.1:0-13421 GCA_036850665.1 Dicranocentrus wangi | reverse complement strand
GCTCCTTTGTGACCCAATAATTTGACGAAGAAAATAGTATCTTGCTATCCATTCCAAAAGGAAATAAACCCAGCTATCCGCACTATTTCCACCCTGCCATTCTTCCACTCCACGCTTGTGTAAGCAACCTAGGCTTTGAGAGGGATTCCGGAGAAGACGTTACGTTTTTCTTTTCGCTCCCAAGGTTCTTGCCTGTTTTTCTTGGTCGGATCTTGTTATTATTATCGCACTTTAGACATGCAGAAAAAGCAAATATCCACAAAAGTGTTTTTCTGGGGAGGAAAAGGTGTTATAAAGGGCTAATATATTGCGTTAGATCGTTTAGTGGAGTCGTGTGTGGACGTCAATGATGAGGGTGTGTAATATATATATTTATATAGAAAAAGTTTTCTATGGCGAAGGCGAAATCAATAGATCATTAATGGACTATGCAAGCAGTTTTTTACGGTCATGGGATCCGAGGAGGAACATTGTAAAAAATAGGGCAAGGAATGAGGAAGTTACCTTTTTTAGATTTAATATTGCTCCGAGAGTAAATGCCGCGCGGATGGAGGGCAAACCAATAACGTTGTTGATTGTGCATGGACCATGAGAACTTTTTTCATGATTTCAATTTAAGCATTCATAAATATCGAGGACGTAAAAACGGGAGGCTTTGGGGGTAGTTTAGTCGCAAAAGGGGTCACGTTCGCCTAACACAAAACCTATTAATTATGCTGGAAGGGTGAGTTGTTGCTTTCATTAGCAGATATGTATTTCACGGTTTTGTTGTTCTGACTGTGCCTTTTACATCACTACACTTACACCACTGCTCTAGTGACATTGTCGTATAAATATATATAAACTGTCTACACGTCTAATATCGAGAGGTGGTTACAAGTCTCTAAATACGACTTTCTCTTTCTTCCCCCGAAAAAAAACTTGTTCTCCGGGGAAATGGGAAAAAGTGATTCTCCCGCATTTTATTCATGACTGCCCAGGCAAAAGTTATGTTTTGAGAAGCTATAAAGTTAGTTTTTTTCTCCTTTTGTTAAATTGTTTCTCTTTTGACCTGTTAGTTTTTTCACTTAATGCATACTTTTTTTCTTTGGGGGAAAGAAATAAGGTGTGTAGTGGCTATAGCCAGGTTTTTATATCTACCACCGCATATTTTATCAAGACCTGTATAAAGGCTTCAACCCGACTTGTTGTCCGCCTTTGTCTGCCCGACTTTTTTTGCTATTTTATTGCACATCTCATCTTCGTTTCGCGAAAAGGAAGATAAAAAGGGAGAAGATAAACCACATTTGAAGCCAAAAAAGGAGCATCTCTTCGGAAACACTAACTAGCCCATACTAATATAGGATGTATATAGAGCGCATACCACATCAAGACTTTTTTTAAAGGGACCATTGTTAGAAACAAGTTTTATTTTCCCCATTTTCTTGATAATGGCGAGGAGCAGGAAAAATTGCGTATAAATTCAAAGGTAAACCCTTTTCCCCAGATCACATGTTCCTATATACAGAGATGCCCCCATCATCATCATCATCATCAACAACATCATGGCGAGGACAAGGAGGCAAGCTTTCATTTTTTTCAATCCGATCTTATTTCACTTTCCACTTCTTCCATAAGGGATAATAACTTGGCCTCTTAGCATTTGTTGTCGTCTGAGTGAGTAGAGTCGTCGTCGTCGTCAACGTCGTATCCCCAAGGAAAAAAAGCTTCAAGAGGATCTACATCTTCCTACTTTTTTATACTTTCTCCCTTCACTTTTTTCTCTTTCATGAAGGAAGGACCGACCTTCTTTCCATCTTTTATTGTACACCACTACGCCCGCCCGCGTTTGATCTTCTTGATGATGTTGCAACTTTGTGTCTATGTACTCTCTGTGTATATTAAATGTTTTGGGGAATCATGCAAGAATAGCAAGGGAAAAAAGAAATCTGGAGAGATGATGCCGATGACGGGGACGACGATCGCGACGAGAACCCTACGGATTTGTAACTTTACCAGGTATATGTAAGCTATAGCCGTGCCGTGCCGTGGTGGAGTGGGAGTGTAGTGGCGAAACCCGATCGTTTTGAAACCAGCTTTTACTTCAACTTCCAAAGTTGGGGAAAAATAATTGAAAAATAGAATTTGCAGATGGTCGTTTCTCCCCGAAAATCAGGAGGAGTAACGAGAGTGGAGCAAAAAAGCTAATCTTATTCACTTGATTCAGCTTCTGGTTGAGTTGTAGATAATGATGGGAAGGAGGATGATTCCGCGCGTTTCATGCCGCTCTCTTGAACTTACAACGAAAGCCTTAAGAAAAAATAGTGCTCCTTAAGCGAACATGTACTTGGACTGGATTATAGTTTACAAGATGAAAGAGGCTTTCCTTTATGAATCATTTTTTTTGCTTCTTCTTCTTCTTCTTCTTCAAATATAATACTCCAACTTAAGGCAAGAAAATCAAGGTTAAATAGTTAAACTCCGACGCGTGATTAGAATGCCTACTTGTAGGAGCTTAAAGCCAGAGGGAGCGGATCTCTAAATGACTTTCGTTTTGAGGAAAACGTGTACTTTTTTCAGTTTACTTATAACGCACCACCACCACCACCATCAGAGCCCATCTAATCACCTACCATTCCAGGGAACACGGGGAGCACATCAAATATACGAGGAAAAAGTTGATAGCATAGATGGCATAGCATTATTATGTACCTACTTTGTATTCACCAGCGCTGAGAAAAGACTTGGCGAAACGAACAGGATGTTTCCACTTTTCACTGATTTCTTGAGCATTAGCAAGTCGAGTGGTCGACGAAGGCACATACGGCGACAGAGTATACCTGGTGGTGGTGGTGAATTCGCCGTTTTTGCTTCACTTCAAAATTTCATATAGGTATATATATTTCGAGTTCAGGAGCGCCGCTATCTACTAGCGTATTCGTGTCTGCATGTTCATTAGGATTCTCCGTGGACACTTGCACATTACCATTGAATAAAATGACCAAACTATTCCTATTCTCGGGGTGGATGTGTTTAGTACATGTGTGTGGTACGTATAATATATATCCCAGGTTCATGCATGGACTATACGTGAAACGTGGTATTAGTTTCATAAGGACATTCATTATACGGCAAGTTGGAGTGTGGTTGGGATAATACGAGATTGAATAAAAGAGCCAAGACTACTACTGGCTGGCGTACTTTTTAGCACAAAAACTCTCCTTGCTCCTATCTGAGACGGACAAGGCTCCCAGTTGGGGAGCTATGCTCCACTCACTCTTCCCATTTCCCAAGTAGATCTCATTAAGGTCTTTCGGGGAAAACGATTGTTACCTTATTGAATTTAATCTATGTGCAGAGGTCATTCTAATTAAGTGAAGCAAACGGCTTCTCGCCATGGAGTCTCCTATTCCTGAAATAATAATACTAATCCCATCTTCTCCAGCGAGCCTAGTCGTTAGACACACATATATATTTTTTCACTCTTCCACACGAACACTTTGAGAGCTCAAAAACTACCATTTTGTCATTTCCCTAAGCCGATGACAACCATTCCCAGTGTTTTCCTCTCGATCTCTCCTCTGAACCTGAAATCTCGCCTGCATTGTCAATGATGACGGTACAAAATATGTGCGCCATGTACTACTACTACTACAAGACACACAAAACTCTTCAACTTACTTACATATATCCACTCCGTGTGGAAACAAGAGAGACAGTGTGCAAGCAAAATAGTAAAATGTTTATGGGTCCGTGTAACGCACGCACTCACAGCAGGCCATGATCTGAAAGTGAGTCATAACACACCGGAAAAACGACACATCTCCTCCTCCTCCTCCTCTTCACCGTCTCGGGGAAAAACAAGGCTGCTGTCTGGCTTTCAATCAATTTCCTCTCTTTTCCTTGAACAACCATCATCATTACCATTAGTCTGCGTTGGGGTTCCGAAAAAAAGTCAGACTGGAGTGGATTGCTTGTGCTTCTTGTTCCGATTCCGATGCGAACTGGATATTGATATACATATAATACACTATTTTGTTGCATGCGGCAGCCACCCCTATTACAATTGACAAGGTGAAAGCTCACGTATGACATGAATTGCACATAATATCAATCCATCCAATTTCAACCTCTACTTCACAAACATCAACTGCCAGCCGAATGAGCCCAATGTCTTTCCTACCCTAAGAGTCTCACTCACTCCATGAGTGACAGCCAGGGTAGAAGTGGAGAGGACTCTCGATCGACGCGGAAAAATGGATCAAGTCCAGAAAGAGGGGGTGGATTTCACTGCTCTCATAGTTTACCTAACTACCCAAGCTGGATTAATAGAAAAACATGTCTGCTTTATTTGGACTCGCTCCCTGTCCCTTCTTGAGCTGGGAAAGCAGCAGCAGCAGAGCAGAAGTGGGAAATTCATCTCGCACACTTTGGTCCAACCAAACTCCATTTCCCTCCTGATGCCAATAACTTTAGGATACATTGAGCCATTACCATTACAATTTCAAGTTGGACGGCGCGCGCCTTATACACCAGCAAAAGGGAAGGAAAATGGCGATACTAACGCTGGCATTATGGTCAGTAAAGTAAGTAAAGTAGCTCACTCACACACTTGCACAACTATCTCACTTCTTTATACGACAGACAACTAGTTATTTTTATGTTCGATAAACGGGGAACAAGTCAACTTTTATCTAACTTGGGGATATAGGTATATACACACAGGAGCGGAGGGAGCTAGCTAAGAAAAGGTATACAAGTTTTTCCTTTTGCATGGAAAGTTTCTATCGTGGGAAAAGATTGTGAAAAAGTATGCCAATACAAGGAATGAATTTTTTTCCTCCAGAATGTGTACTTACACTTGCCCATTCTCGCTGGAAAAAAGAAATCACCGGGTGTGTATAGGAGAGTATAATATGGTAAAAGTGAAGTAAATAAAAATATTATGGTTCTCTCTCTCTATCACTTACCACCTATACCACCAGCAGCGGCACCACCTCTACCTCCTCCCTTCAATACATGTTTTATATGAAATGTGTGTGGTTATGGGCAAACTGCGTATAAATGACCAAGGAGTAACTTTTCTGGTAACGATCACTATCAGGATTAAATGAGCACAGGCTAATATGCACTTGTCGATCTCAATTCGGCTGCATGGGCGGGCAGTAACTACACCCTTATATTTATTCCCTGGCTCCCATTGCCACCAGTTTAAGCTACTGTAAACGTAAAGGAGGGGAGAGCGAAGCGCTCCTCATTGATTCAGAGTGATGTTATACGTTTGTAGTTTTCGCTTAGGATTCTTGTTTAATGTCCAAAATCCTTACAACCGTTCAAATTGACTGGCTTAATTTGCCCCTCTGGAATTTTCTCGGGGGGAAGAGTGGGCCTTATAGCGGAGGAGAAGAAAGTCGTGTAGAGTGATATCCTCTGCCCGTGGCACACTTTTCCCGGCCGTTATCCACTCGCTCTCTGCAAATTCGTCCAAAATTTTCCTTCAACGTCTTCGCCTTGTTATACTGTTGTCCTTTTTAATACGTTCCATATCGTATAAAGAAAATAATCATGCGAGTCAGAAAGGAATTTTGACTTTCCGATTCTATTGAACGGGGGATAATGCGACGCTATATGTTAATATTACCCATTGGAATTTCGCAGCGTCGCCTCTCTGTCTCCTCTGGTGACAATGATGCTGGCTGAGAGCATGGCTATGGCTACACCACCGCCAAGCAGAGTTTATACGAAGGAAAGTAGGAGCAAGATAACTCATGAGATTTTCACATGATCCCTTTTTCCTTTCAATGAAAGTAGTTCATCCGTATTATTCAATGGGGAAAGCGGCGTACATTCCGATGGCAGAGGGAAAACACAACAGCCCACGCACGTATCACTCACTCACTCTTGGCTATGAGTAAATAAGCTGCTTTCAAAAGGCTGGTCGCACAATATCTTTCCCATCTTTTCAAGGTACATATATAAAATATCATCATGATGACATGGTTTCACAATATAAGCCATGCTGGGGCTGCTGCGCGGCGCGAGGCTGCTTCACAAGAGCAAAAAGATCCAGGCCACTTGTCTCCAGCATTAATTTAACTTAGTCAAATTCCGACCCAGATTTCAAAATTCATCTTCATCCTGTCAATAAACCCTTGGAGAATATGTCAACTCTGGAATGAAATGAATATCGCCACAATGAATTCCAAACAAGGAGCACCAGGCGGCGGCTCTCACTTGTGCGAGCTTGGGTGTATGTATACGGTACGGTTAAAGAGGGATGGGAGAGGAGCCGCGTCGTGTTTGTCACTCAAAAAAGGGAAGACGGGAGACTAGAAAACAAGTCGACTTTGATACGTTGTTGATTTTCATCTAGATATAAAAGTAAATATGGGTATGTACATGGACTATAGTAAGTAATGTACATTTACAAGAAGACAATATATGCACAATTACAACGGGGGATATGTATATGTATAACCTCCCGTTACTCTCACTGTATCTGAGGTACGTGAATATATTGTAACTGACAATGAATAGAATCTTGGAAAGTGTGTGAGCATACCTACAGTTGCGTAGTTAATGGCAGAGTACAATGGATACAAGCTTGAGTACTTTTGTCCTCACTTGGAATTGATTGGTGGCGTATATATTGAAACGACGACGACGACGACGACGGAGTATCTGACGAAAATAAGTTAACGCGGAGAATGGCTTGCATATTATGTAAAATTACAATGTTACATTATATTACATACACCAACCAAGTTCATTCACTCTCGGAGATACTCGTATATAAGATTTTTTCCTGTATGTGCATATAAAATATCAACATATTCACTTCACTCTAGTCGGGTGGTGGTGTGGTGGGTATACGAGCAAAAGGATACATAAGGAATGAGCCTTTTCCCTGGAATGAGACAGGCTGAAGGAAATGGAGTAGCGGTTTGTCACTGTCAAATCCTCAAGTTAATGCGTTTGATGTATGTACGTACTCACTTTCATATTATTGACTAGCCTTATTGCTTCTTTCCGTATAGCAGCTCGACACAAGGAAATCTTATCAGAGAGAGAGACAGAGAGAGAGGCAGATAGACAGATTTATAGATAGAAGCTTACATAATATTGCTGCTGGTTTGGTCTTCCTTAATGTTTGAAGAGTTCTGTCAGTTGTGAGTTGAGGAGCGGGCGGGCGGGCGGGAGAGGGAGAAAGGAGAAGTGAATTTATATTTGACGATGCGATATGTGTGCATGGAAATGTGTACTTGGCTAAGAGGAGGAGATGAGTGAACTGCTTTTATGAGTCGCCTCCGCCGCTTCTTCTACCCCTATTATATTCACATACAATAACAGAGAAAGCCGGGGCTCTGCATTAAACTCTGTGGCAAATGTTGTTATAGCGCAGGAGGCACTCGGGAAAATGCATCATTGGAAATACAAAGCTTTATGAGGTTATTGGTCTTGAGTGTCATCTATGTGTAATGTATTGATGATGATGATGATGAGTGAAGTGAATATACCAAGTCTGGAGCACACATTACGTAGGTTCGTCATCATCATCTCGCACAAGTGCTTTATCTAAATGGCTGACTAAATGCCGATTGAATATGTGCCACGTATAACGCAAGTATAAAAATATGGAGAAAGTATAGGTATGATGAGGTCCTGGTTAGTCAGTCATAAGGATTGCCACCATCTTGCCTAAGAAAAACCGCCTCCACACTATACACACCGTTTTATTACTCAACGGGGATTTATCATTTAAAAAAACATCAATACTCTTACTAATGGCGGATCATTAGAATTTCCTGGAAAACCGGGAGACGAGACGATATGGAAAACTTGGGAAAATTAGGTCAGTCGTCAGCAACTTCATATTATATTAGAGTCACGCAGTAAATGTATTATGTATTTTTTCTGGGTAGAAAAATAGTCCGCTTTTGTAACATCCCTTCTAAAAGGCAGATGGAGAAATGACATGGACTAATAGTCCCATTTCGTGGGCTACATGAAGTGAATTAGCTAATGAAATCTTGGGATTCTTCCTATGAAGCGGTAGTGTACTTACAATTAGGTTCAGCCGCAAGTGCGCCATGGTGTATATGCATATCAAGATTTTGTGAGAAAATTCCAACTGGGGCAAGTTAAGAATAATAAGGATAAGGATAAATCTTTATTTCAGTGTTTGCAATAATACAGTTACAATATTGTAATTGATTTCCAATTAGAAACACTTTTCAGCACATAGTTAGTTCCAAAAACAATTTAGTTCCAATTTATAACCGCATCATAACCGTTGTTGTCAATTGAATTTAATAGCATTATGTTATGTAAATATTTGTTCTCTCTTTGATTATTGCATCACTACATTGCGAGAAAAATACAGGGAGATCTCGTTTTGACTATTAAATTATATATTTTGGCTAGTGCACCTCCAATCAAATTCCACTCTGGGAAATAATTCACTGGAAGTGGTAGTGGGTCCGGGAATTCCCTCCGACTAGTTCGATAATTCGATTGGATTTTAAGAAACGCTTAGAAAATTCATCGGAAATGGCCAACAAGGATGAGATACTAGCTGGATTCTCTCTCCCAACCATTTTTTTTCTCGATAACACACAAGACCGGTTCGGTGCTGCGGTTCCTGTTGTATTTTTTGTTTGATAGAATCATGATAGAAATCTCTCCATTTAGATCCAACAAGAAGATTGAAGTCAGAGGTGCTAGCACTTTGTCAGTTGGCTGGCAGTTTTTTTTTTCAGGGGGAGAAAAACAGGAAGACAGCTTCAAGATTAATCGCACTAAAGTAATTTGTCACACGACGAGCCTCAAAGTCAAAGCCAGGCTGGAAGGGGGAAAAGGCTTCAAAAAATTGGCAAAGGAAAGGAGGAACAGGAGAGCTAAAAGGAAGAACAAGGAGGAAACACACACACACACATGAGATTTAAGTGGACTTTACTTTTACTTACCATTTGTGTTCCCCCAACTCGGGATAGTATTATAAAATTGGGCATGAACTTTCTAGGTAGTATACCCTGACGGAGGGTAAGTCTAGTACGAATGAAGCCGTATATCCCGCCTCGTCTACTTTACATTCCTGCATTCCCATGTATGTGGTAATACCCTTTTTTCTTAACGATTCATCTGAAAATTGTGAGAAAAGTGGATATGGAATGGATGGGAATATGTGGACATGCATATTATTTCACTCTGAACCTCACAAAAGTAGCTTTTTTAGTTACTTAGGACATATATGTATTTTTTTGCGAACACCGCAGAAACAAGGAGAGAGCAACCTGCTTACGGGAGAGCCAGAACGAGCCAAAAGTGTTTGGGCAAAGGCATCCCCGTCCGACTATATTTCTTGTGAAGGATGAAAAGCTATCTATTTACCGCATAAAAAACGGCGGCGGCGGCGGGTAGTGTTATATAACACAAAAGTTATATATTTTGGACCCGGCTCTCCACCCTGCCATGGATTAGTTTACTTGTATAATCTCGCTGAACACTGAAGGGAAGACAAATGAGTTTGCTTGAGGCTTTAAAAGTGAAATAAAGCTTCCTTCACTTGAGCCAACACGACGAGTGAAAACGGCGGGATGGTGGTGGTGGAAGGTTGAGAAAATGTTCAAGAAATTAAGGGACCCGCATTAATGGAATCAAAACCGAAAGTTAGCCTTGCTCTCTTTGCTCCTCGACTTGGGCGCGCGCGTTCAATAGGGATTGCTCATATATATGCTAAGAAAACATCGTATATTTTAGTCCTCCGCTCTGATTAAATTTAAAAGTAAGTAGTCATCACGGAAATGGTGTGTGTGTGTGCACTCCACTCGCGTTCCTCATTCCTCATATTCCCATCCTACCCAGTCTGAGTGTAGCGGAAAAAAAACTTGCTAGATAATGTATATATATATAATAATATATACATATACGTGAGCTCATACTTTTTGAGCAGATTTTGTTTCATGTTCATGACGGCTTGATGAGATATCGTTCGCAAGCCAAGGCCCTGGAGGTGATAGAAAATTGTAATATTCGCTGAGCTACTTTCCCGTCGTCCTACCAGGAAGGGGAGAAGAGTGTCCGCTGGCGTTGTTCAAATGTAGCATGGAAAATAGTCACAAGTGGCAATTGTACCATGAACCATGCTCCGCCGCGTATAAGTAATGCGTGGTGGGAGGCAAGGGAAGCATAAAAAGTGTAAACTATTTTCTATTTTGTAAAGTGAGCTAGTCTTCTTGTCAAGTTGTGTCTTGATGAACTGCGCTGCACTGCCTTCTGGAGAAATTTCCGTTTTGCGGGTACTCTCTTTTTAATCAGTGGGTATTAGCCATGGTGGAGTTATTACAAGTTTTTTTTCGGAAACCTTTATTTATTTAGTTAGTCAAGTTTTTGGAACGGAAGGCCGGAAACTTTCAAAATGCAGTAATTTTTTTAAGGGAGCGTGTATTAAATATCAATACTTTCTGAGCACTTTTTTTACAAAACTTTTTTCTCTAGCTTGTTTATATGCATATTTGATTAGTGCTGAGGAGGCAATCAGTATCATCCACCCGAAAATTATCCTTCAAGCATAAATTTTATTTTTCCACCACAAGTGCTGTTGTCGGCAGTTCGTAACCAATCTGTCTGTTTTTATTACTGGGAATTTTCAAAAGTGACATCCGTTTCCAAGTATCGAATGCAGATATATGTTCGAATTTCACTGCCAACAATTTTTCCCCATCAACCAAATTTTCGTGAACACTCTCATGTCTCCGTGAATACATTGTGTGGGTGCCTGCCTCATGCCTACTTGTTTTCTAGTATTTTCCCCATTTCACGCGAGCACTTCGTGCAAATCAGACTGACAGACAAGCAATCCGGCTCCAACTCTGACAGCAACTTTGCGGCTTTTCCCTTCTCCTCTTTCTTCATCTTCCAAAATATCACATTGTGACTCACATCACGGGAATCTTGAAAACCTTCAAACTTTCCTCTGAGAAAGACCTACCGTCGCGGGTGTCTGGCTGAAATTTCAAGTCGGAATTTTACGGATTCTTATGCAACCAAAAGTATCCGTGGTGGTGGCGTGCTTCTCGCTGATACTGTCTCTTAGGTAATTCAATGTCCTTCTTTATCCCTGATTGCAAATTAAATACATGCTTAGCCGTCCCCCACACAAGTCCACTGCATCTCAGGGTTTCCCATTCCCCAACATCTTTTACTTCTTGCCCCCTCCCACGTCATGCTCTCCGAAAATGGCTCAGCCTGGGTGCAGCACTAGCGAGCAGTCTTGAGGTGTAAGCAGTTTTCTGGGATGTCTCCTATAAACACATAATTTTTTCCGTATAGGTACACATCTCCATACTATTCGTAGCGAAACCCCTTATTTCAATTCTGCATGCCATGAATCCTCCTCCGCTGAATCACAGTTTTCACCATCAACAAACCGCTGCCGAGGAAAGGGAGTCGGATCGCGATCTCCACCTAATTCTATCTATCTCCGAGATTATACCTTACTCCACTCCAAGAAGGATGGGAAGGTGAAGCCCATATCGTGTAGGGAAGAGGATCGCGAGCGTTGAGTCCAAAATCTGGAATAATTTAGAATCCCTCCTGCTGCCTCTTCCTGTGGTTCCCTTCCCAAAGGACAAGTTTCTTTTCTCTCTATGTATGCAAATGAATTCGAATGAATCATAAATGACAGGGAGGCATTAAGGAGCATATCAGCACGACCAGGAAAGCTGTGGTAGCAATGGGAGTTATTCATCCAATCACTCGTACAATCTCACTGCCTTAGTCCTATCCTATCCTTATATATAAAGCCCCGGTGCAATAATATGTTTGATAGCCTCATTCTGGAACTGCTTTATTCCCTCTCGCTCAAAACTACACAGGTTTTCATCAGGTACACACAACTACTTGAGCACTTCCTGTTTGCAATTTCATATATCGTCAAACCCATAAAGCATCCAGTGTGTTATTCCCTCTGTCCACGCGGCAGTTTAATCTAGAGGAAAGCGGAAAAAATGTTTCATTGAGAGTCTCTTCTCTTTTCCTCATTACATTATTCTGTAAATGAAAAGAGGGATAGCCGAAAAATATATCCGGAGAGAAAAAGGTGAAAGTTCAGCGTCCTCCCGAGGATGAACAGTGTGCAGATGACGGTGGGAATTCTAATTTTACAGAAAAGTAAGTTAAAGGGGGAGAGAGGAGTGAATTAAATCACATTTTATAACACATGCTTCCCTGATTATTTCCGAGGCAGTAAGTTGCTGGAAAGAAGGGTTTTGTGCGTGCTGGCAGACACACCAAGTGTGTTGGCAAGTGAGTTAAAGTACACAAAACGCACACACGTAGACATTCAATCTGGGGAAAAAAGTGATGATGATGGTGCTATTACTAGCATTTCATCCTTGGGAGGTTCGCGGTTGATAAAAGACAGGATGTGCTAGCCCCATATTCTTGAGAAGAAAAAAAAATATCGTCGGTAAAATGTCATTTATCGAATTTCACGCCGGGATTTCAGCTTGAGGGAGAGAAATTGATGGAATTCAACCCAGAGTTTCCTCCACATTAGATTTCCCGTCAAGTTTCCCAACCTAATGGATATATGAAGTAGCTACTTTATTAAAGTTTTAGGCCTGGTGGGCAAACCCATTGGGGTAATTTTATTGAATTCATGAAGTCGAACCCGTTATCAATAATTAGCCATTCATTTTGTGAAATGGAAAAGTGTGTATCACTTCCACATCGTGTTTGGAGCGAAAAGCAGCAGAGAAAAAAGTTACAACATTGGAATTTCGTAAATGGTTCGTGAGTAGGATATGCAGAGTGGGGTGGTATAATGTAACATCAGTTTTCCTTTGAATATGTTTCATCTCTTTGAATCCCGTGCTTTTTAACTTTTTAGGAGAAAAAATAGTGAAACGGGAATTCCAGAAGAAATACAAACGGAAGGCCTTTCTGGATGAAAAATGACTAGTGGAGTGTGAGCCCGGCTCAAAGATTTTTGTTTTAATTAGATTTGCGTTGTGGAAGCTTAAATGCTAAGGATTCGAGTGAGTGAGGTCATGTGCGTAGTTTTATAAACAAATATGGATTGGGCCGAGAAATAGGATTAACTTTGGAAGCAAATACGCATGCTATCAACAAGGCTCAACAAATCCGTTTTCTTTCTCAATCAGAAATGCGCATTTCTGATAAAACGAAAAACTGAGAGAAAAATATAAAATAAAATTCCGTGTCAGAAACCCAACTTAATACTCCGTTTTTAAAATTTCGTAAACGAGCCGCTAGCCAGCTTATACTAATCTGCTTCCACTACACCTCCTATAAATTAACGGCCACATATATAGTGTGTATAATACGTAAAGCGGAAAGGAACAGCGAGCGGGGGATACACACCCTTGTAAAAAACGCATTTGACCAAACATAAAATAAAAAGTCGGGGATACGCAGAC
>JAANSN010005021.1:0-13421 GCA_036850665.1 Dicranocentrus wangi | reverse complement strand
ATCGTTTTTTATTATGAAAAAACCCAAATGCGTTTGACATGACATTTCCTAGTGCTGTCCAAATCTCATTTGAAATATTTCTGCCAAATGTGTATGAAGATTACAATCCGACTGCATATTGTTCTGTATTTATCTTGTCATTCATTACAACCAAACCCAGAGGAATAATAGCCAACCTACCAACCTAATAGTATAATAAAGTTACCTGTGGTCTTTTCTAATCTGAACGACGTTTTTCTTTCACACATGTGGTTTAGGTGTCTTAAGTATAAGTAAAAATGTAACATGTTTGTCTACGTTATTAGACAAAATGTGTCCGTCTAATTATCACAAGCTGTTCCTGTTGTCACTTCTACTCATTGTTTAATGACGGATTAGGAAATGAGGAACATGGAGAGCATTAAACAGATCTCTGATGGGAACATGTTCCATTTTGGTCAAGTGACAGTAGCGCATCATCATCATGTGAATGGCTGGGCACAATGATGTTGTATATATTTTATGAAACCCCATTCTAATCATGGATTAAAATCGCTTTCAGCAATGACGTGAATGGCTGCTGGTAGCGATTAGTAGGATATATGCATTATTTTATCATGTTTTATGGTTGGCTTATCGTCATGATTGAGATCACCATTGTGGAACTTGGTCACATCTTCCGCAAGAATCCCCCTCAACTCCACGTTAATCTTAATGATTCGGGAAACCCACAAAATATATACAATAAAATGAAATGCGGCAAAGACTACGAGTAGTAGTGGCTAGATTTTTAAGTCGCCCTAAACCCGACGTTGGTGCACGTAATTTTGTTTTTCCCCTGAATCACCAGGTCAAGAAATTGTAAAAAAAAAAGAAGCCAAATGATCTCTAAATGGATGGATCCCAATAAAAATGTTTTATTGCTACAACATAAAATGGACAACGCACTTTAACCTTAACCCCCACCGCTCAGCAAAATATTGAAGATCATTGCTACCCCAACTCAAGTAGTGCATGGGAATCGTGAGGGATATATGGCAATTGCTGAAAATTACAGCACTTCAAAAGCGAATTAAGTTTTACCTTTATCACTCTTCATATAACGTCATCAAATGTTATAGTTTTCCATGGCTCGCATCTCGCATCAGAAAAATCCTGATCAAGTGATACTTTACTTGCGCATTGAAATTTACATTTCCTTCACTTCCTGTCTGTGCCCATTTTTTTTTCTTTAGGAAGTTCAAGATAGGAAATAGACTTTCACATTGTCAGGCAGCAGCATTGATGTGTGGCACCTATCAAAGTGCACTTGTGCAGGCCGAATCAAACAAAACTCTAGATGCTGTGCACTCTTCTTCCTCAAGCACATTTTCCTCCCTTTGTCCCCACATTGTCTTGACGTTATCCCCCCATCTCCATCTCTCACAAGCAGGTTGCCGGCTACAAAACAAGAAGAATATATGATAAAATTATGATGTCGCTTTTAAGCGTATGTGCATTATAACAACGTGTTTGTCGTGAGGAGGAATGAAAAATGAATAGTTTAGCGATATATGGGCACAATGCAGATGCTTGTAAATGTAAATGAAGCATTGTGCATCAGAGAGAGAGAGAGAGAGAGAGAGAGAGAGATTGGGGTCTTGGAAGCATTTTGAGCAGTGAGCTGTATGGGAATCCCCAGACATGCCGACTGTGGCCGATGCGTGATCACATCACATCACAAAATCATATCTTAACTCGGATGCAATACACTCACATGGTTGTATTGTGTACATAAGTTTAAAAAAAATTGTGAGTTAATATGAAAGTCTTTTATACATTTTTAGTTATATATCGTAGAAGACTACATGCAATATGGCAATATAGCTGGATCTCGTATCGAAAAGTTTTAGCGTTGCAAGTTTGCAAGTTAATGAGAGTATACACACTATAGCACTGCTGCAATAAGCTGTTATCAGACAATTTGAGATAACTTTTATGGTCATGTTCACGAAGGGATGTTGGCCCTCGCTGGTGCTGCTGCTGCTCCTGCTCTTGTGATGAAAGCCACTTTTTAATAATAGCTTAAGCTCAAATTCCTCAAAATTCCCCAAGACAATTGCCCATAAGCAGAGAGAGAGAGAGTAAAAAAAATTGGTTGGCCTAGCGTAAAGGTGATGATATTCCCTGACCGACATATACAATACAACAGTGCACAGTTTTTCCTCTTCAGAATAAAAAAGGGGAATTTTTCAACAGACAAACAGAGAAATGCGGTATCATTTCATTGTTAACAAAGCATGGGCTCATGTTTTTATTTTAAGCACGCACTCACTCACCACCACCACCAACAAATCATCATTTTTTTAATATAAAAAAATGAACATTGTTTTAATACTCCCCATATCATATTAAGTTAAAAGCTGGATTAATAATAATACCTAAAGCCAAGTTGTTTTTTCCTCCGTTTCGTTGTCTGCAAAACCTGCAAAAGATTATGACTCCGGCTCACTACTCGCTCTGACGCTTTTGGGGAACTCCCAACCTTGATTTTTGCCACTCGATTCAGAACCTTCAACCTGCTGGTATACCTACCTACCACCACCACCATACCATCATCATGATGAACATGTACCTTCATCATGCACACAAAGCATATAACCTACATTATGCATATCTAATCGTGCAATCATCATCATCAGTCTACTCTTCAACACCGTATAACTCTCGCCAGCAGCACCAGCACCAGCAAACCACTGATTCCTTGTTGGGAATATGGCGAAAACTGGGAGAACTGAAAAACATGAGCATTTTTACTAACATTAACTTAACACTAACACCGCATCCTTATCCCTCGCCAGTGGATTAACATCACGGGCTTACACACACACAGCTTATATACTTCTTTTTTAATTGACAAAAAGATTCAGAAAAAAATCCACACGGAATTTTTCTCTTTTTGCATATAAAAAACTTTTTAGACTAAAATCTAGAAAAATATAGGAAAGTACGCTTTTGGTCTAGACCTATTTAGTCATTGGGTAAATAGCCACTTCATGCATATACGCGTACTACTACTACTAACTACTTGTTTTTTGCACAAAAAAATCGAGCGTTATACATATTATTATTTTGTGTAATACTGGTTCATCATCATCATCATAATCATCATCATCATCACACCATGAACCGAAGGAGGAAGACAAAGTAGACACACTGGGAATCTCCACACACAAGTCCCAATAACTCTCAATAGCCGGTAATTTTGCTGTACAGACGAAACAGGGGGAAACCGTGTAATTCTTAAATGCACACGCCAAAAAAGGTTTCCCCACGGAACAAAATAATAGTTAAGTAAAACAGCTCGTCGTGGACGCCGTGAAACCACGAGGTTTTATTAAAGTAGCACGTTCTCAACTCAACTCTGCAAGTTTCCATCCGTGTGAGACTCATTTTGCTATTTGTTCAGTTCAGGTGTGTGTGTATATGTACACACTGATTTCATTGTCGACAGACTGATTTGCATACCTATAACATTGGCGAAAAAAAACGAATCGCATGCATGGTTCTCATCTCGTCTTCTTGTCATCTCATCCCAAAGATTTTTCTTTTCATCGGTATATCTATATACATATTATATCTATATAGATATAAGGTGCCTTTTATATATATATAGTTTAGCATAAATAAGCAAAAAAGAGTCTGGGCAAAAGAGGATCTGCGTATATCTGTATATTTCAGGTTAGGACTGGTTAGCAGTAAAGGATATTACTACATTTTTTTGTGATTTAGAGTAAGCCTCCTTCAAGATGAATTAGCGAGCCTCCTCCTCAGGAAAAATCTAACAAGTTTGGCACGCTGATATATATACATGGTAAGAGAGAGATAGATAGTGGCGGTGGCGGCGGTGGTTGTGGTGTTTGATGTAAAATACTACTACGACACACATTTTGTGGTCCACGTTTGCTAGTCCAGTTTGGGCAAAAATTAGTTTTATAGTAGTAATTTTTGTTGTCAGCGGCGTACGCGGATTTGAGGCAAAAGGGACGACGGAAATTATATAGTTTTGTAAATGAGAACTCTGGACGACTGTGAGTGTGAGTAATAAACTGTAAATATATATTTAAAAAATGGAATGGGAGACGTCATATTCCGGTGGAACCATTGGGCTCCACCAGAAGCAGCCCTATATGGAAATCCTGAACCAGCCCCAGCCCAAATTCCGGTTCCGGTACCGGTCCGAAATGACTGGGAAGCATGGGAGTCTACTTGGAGTCAGCCAGGTGAATCCGATGAAAGGGGTGGTGAGTAGTCCGTTTATTCAATCGACCGGAATGTATCCTGGTGTAACAGGAACCGCGGCGAGTGCGTCAAGTTACGGGATGGTTGATATTGGAAGTGTTAGTGGTGGTCACGTTCACGAAGGAACCAATTTTCAAGGTGCTGCTGGTCCATCGGGCTCGATCCCAATAATGCAGGGATCCTCCGCATCCTCCTCCTCGAATGGAACGAAATTGTACCCAACTGTAAAGGTGAGTGAGTGAACATGGGTATCGTAGTGCAAATTATTTTTATATATCAGTTGCATCAACGGTCGCAGAACATTTCCAGGTAAACGAATTACCATGAAATACAACTTGAATGCTATATTTTACACGTTGCAGATCTGGTTAGGCACGTCAGCAACGTGTATTCTTTCTTATTCTTGGAAATGGAATAAATTTTATTATTTTATCAACCAGTTCCTTCGAAGAAATGTCAATTAGCAAATATCGTTTGCTACCCATCGAACTATGTAGAGCTATTCCGCAGTGTGTGAAAATGTTGTTGTGTGTGTATATCTTTCTAGGGAAATTCATTAGGAGCAGAACAATCTTGAGGTTTACCCCAAAGGGGAATTCATTACACCCAATTATGCTCTCCACCTCCACGTAGAATAGATAAATAACCATCTTTGCACATCTCACTTACCATGAAAGATGGCAAATAAGCCGTAAACCTTCTTCTTGAAAGTTGTGTGGGAAATGCACTTCATGAGAATCTTCGTTTTAGGGGGAAATGACTATTATGCAGCCAAAGTCATCTCTGAGGCTCCTGTATTTGACGGGAAATGATACCACATTTGTATATAATCAACTGGTCGGTATAAGTTTACACCCACTGCACAAGTCGACATGTTCAAATATATTTCGTGCTTTTTGCATTACTACAATACAATATACTTAACTTTGTGAGAATCTTCCTAACCAAATGGGAATTCCCCGGTCATTTTCCTCATCCATCTCCTCTTCAACCTGTGTCCTGCTTCTCAAGCGAAAGAGGAGGAGGATGAGGATGTATATTGCATTGCACACAGCCACTTTGGCTCTATGCTAATCCTGTAAAACTAGAAACAGGTTTGGCCTATACGATACCTGATGATTATAGTAGTGTATATACAAAAAGGGAGTTATGTCATGCGAATCTTTTTCGCAGTGTGTGTTATATTGTGCATGTATATCCACGTTCTCACACAAACTTCCTGAGTCGACTGTGCAACTGCCTACGCAGCCTGCACGTGAGTGCTAGTGCTACACAATACTTGTTGCTAGTTATCAATCCCCTCTTCCTGTCTTTACAAGATTTACAAAAGTCATACAAATCAGATTTCACCAGAGTGGCAGTGGTAATAATAAAGGGAAACACAGGTGGATCCGCGAGACTACTCCACTTTCTTTTAATACCACACACAACAACCTCATCATCATGACGGTACCTCAGAGAAACGTGTAGGATTGAAACTGCTCGCTCAGTCCCTTCTTTCTTAATCCCTAGGTATTTTAGGGATTCCCCGTGATCTCCCCGTACAATGCCCATATTGTTGAAGTATAATATGAAAATATATAAGTCAAGAACCTTTTTCTCTTTTTTTTGAAGTTTCTTTGTCTCTTTCTTTGGGTTTTCTATTTTCTTGCCGCTTTTCTGGTCAACTCGCAGCAGTTAGCAGCATCCTTATTTCTGGGGCTGCCTGCCGCTACAATGAGAAAAACCCAACTGAAATAGGATGTTGAATGGAATGACGGGATTTTCCGTCATGGTAAAAATATGGAATGTGGGGACAGAGGTCAGAAGAAAAAGAGCAGCAATGTCTGAATGAACTTGTCTACGGTTGTTATTATTATTACATGTATCTCTGGCTCACAACTGGCTCCATTTACGGGAAACACCACCGAAAGAAATACCATAAACCTCACCTCCAAAAAAAAAATTGCACAATGTAGCAAAAAAATAGTACCTGCATGACCATTATTCCGTAATAACACCAATAACATGGGGATAATGCATGGGTTCAAGTAATTGTCAGTCCTTAAACCTCTCAACAACACAAGAGTAACAAGTGTATAGGAATGGCAGTGTCGGAATGCCAAAAAGTGTGGAGGAACAACAGTCATGACATGACAGATGGAAAAGACCACACACAATACAGTGATTTGGTAAATCCCCGTGATGATTCAATAATAAAGACACAAAAAAACCTAACGTCTGTTCAGTATAGTCTCGGTAGCCGCCGACCACTACTGATGAGACTGTAAACAACTTTCTTGTGTGATTTTTTGGGATTTTTACAGTCTGTAAAAAATAATGAACTTTTGCGATTATCATTATATCAGCGGGATGCGATGGGATCTGTTCGTGAGAACTGAGAATCCCATTTTAAATGAGCTTTCAGCAAATTTGCATATTATGGGAATTCACACCAACTTATAATTACAAGAGCGCACTATTAATAATAATAAAGTACATGTAATGAAATAAGTATTATGTGTACTAGCTCCATCCATATGAGCGTGTAAATGTAAAAATTATTCTGCTCATAATAATAATTCCTTTTCCTTCTCCCCATCTCTGACAGCTCCATAATTTCCCCAGTGATGCAGTCATTCGTTGCTCATTAGTTTGTGACACACCTCCATACTATCCGCACCCACATCTATTGGAAATGGGACATGGGTCTGGGTCTGACGAGGAAATTGTTTCCAGAGAGAACTGCTATGTAGAAATCCCAGTGAGTGCGCACAATGATCACACCGCTGTGTAAGTAACGTAATAATACTTTAACAAACGTATTGATGCCATTGACTTTTATATGGATGATGATGATGTGTAGAAAAAAGATGACTTCCGCAGCGTTATTATTAGTATGAAATATCGTTCCGCTGTATGCCCTACGTGCGTAATGGGGTTTTGTCAAAGAAAGAAAGAAACTCAGCTTGCATACCTTAATTTGCTCTCGAGCAATACTATCATATGATGACATTCCTATCTGATGATGATAGTGATATTTTGCTCCGGATTACCTCCGGGTTTACCAATTACTTGGCAGAGCACTTACTACGTAGACAGGATTTGGGCAGCGTCATGATGAGATAGAGGTAGAATTAATTTGAGGAGCAGGCAATAATGCTCAAATAAGTCACCTAATCCTGAATGACCAAGATTGTTGGAAGTGGAACTGGAATTACAACGTTTGTTGGTTTTTGGAGGCAACCCACAAAAATAGAAGAGCTCGTAGTTTCATGCAAACTATAACGCCAGCATTATTTTGAGTAACACGCACAAAGCCTTAACCTCAACAGATAGGCAATCGTCCGTCCTTTTAAAATGTGTAGATATGTAAACCGCAAAATATGCATGGGACCTTACGTATAGTTGTCCTAAAAAGCCAAGGTCCCAACAAACTGTAATTCAAATTGGCATTTTAATTGGCACTTCAAATGATTCCACCTCCTAAATATATATTTTCGGAACTCGTGAGAAACTTGCTAACATTCTCATGCCCTGTGAACCCCAAGGAAATCCATAAAGAAATTGAAAAGTCATTTTTGTAATTGTAGTAACCCGTATTCCCTTGCACGAACTGCAACTGTGAATGGATGACTATGACTCACTCATCCTGCTCGCGTATAAAATTGAAAGGTTCGCATTTCAAGTTTAAATTACTTCATATACATACACCTTCATGTGCAATCAAAATCACACACTTCTCCACTTAAATAAAAGCAGCGCGTAGCGTACTTTCCAGTTCCACTCATCCATCACACAATTATTGTCTAGAGATAGGAATCTGTCGACTACTACTTTTTGTTACTCCAGAAAATCCGGCTCAGCAATAATTTTCGAATAAGTGTATAATTCCCATGCACAGAAAGTCCAGCGCAGTTTTTTCCGAGCATTATAGTCAAACGGCAAACACTGCAGGTGATTTGCCTATTAAATAATGAAGTCTCAAACTGCCTGCCCTCCGTCCAACTTGAGAGTTGCAGCTTTAGAAAGTATAAAAATCTGGGGAAATCCAGGGGCTGAGAAGTGAGAACGCATAATATCCATTAATGTGTCCGTCTTCTTGTGGATAATATCAGTCAGTTCAACTGTCAGCATGAGCTTAAGCATCAAATCTCGTACAATCCTTTTTTGAGACAGTCCATATACTATAATCTAATCGATAGTTTAACATGCGAGGAGTTTTTATAGTTCACAGCAAGATTCCCGTATTGTATTGGAAACTGTAGATTTAGAGAACGTCAGGGGAAATTGAATGGAAATGCCAGTTGTAAAACGTGTGCCTGCATGCATGCCGATAGCAAGGAAAGAGATCAACTTTATAGCACCGTAAGGGATTTACACACGGAGCAATAAAAAAATCCCCAATTAAGAAATATTTATTGTTTTGCTTCATCAAAAAACAGGGTTGTACGTATCAAACCTATTATTGCAAACATATTTTGTAGGTGGTGATGCAAATAAATGCAAATGCTTGCTAAAGATGAATCATTAATTCACAGCACGCGTGTACGTACGTACGCGGCTTGGGATGAATACAGCGAAATGAATGGTTTTGCCCAATCAATATTTCCCCAATAATAATAATAACACTGAGTCTTATTTACATTTTAGATTTCAAGGTCTCAACATTATCTACGTGAGCAAAAAAGGGATTCGCAAACAACTCGTAGCGAAAATGTCTCAACTGGGTCACGACGACAGCAGGCGCGTCAGTGAAGGGAGGATAGATGAGCTGTCGCTCGGTATTAATCTAAATGTGGCGGGGCTCTACTTCGAAGCTTTGATCAGGGACCCTTTGAATCCCAAACAGCAAAGGTTGCTGTGTCCCGCTGTGGTCTCTAATCCGATTCAACATAACAGTAAGTCTGAACATTACTACTGCCTTATTGACATGAGCACATTGCCATTTTTTTTGGAGTGAAATCGAAACAACCCCTTTCATCAGTTGACAGTGACAAGGCGTCTTGTCGCTTCTCTCCTGACACATCCACACACTGATTGTGAGCATGATGATGATGAGTTTTAGCTAAGTACTTCGTTGGGGAGAGATTATAAGAATGCAAATTAGGCGTGAGACAACAAAATTCCCCAAAATCGACTCACACGCAGTACCAGCATAACTATACATTGTGGTGTAAAGTAAATTGATGCACTTTTCATTCAACCTTGAAAGGCTATACATACGTTGATGATATGTTCAAGTCGGGTTCTTGTCATGATTTATTGTTACTCATCAAATCCACCCTACACCGCACACATAACGTCATCATCATCACATCACGGGATCCGGTGATGATCAAAATGAGAATCTAGCAGAGGATGAAACAGAGACTGATCATTAACGAACGGAACGACACTGTATATACAAATGCGTAGACAGTCTGGGAGCGGTATAAAAAGCATTAAAGTTATTTTAGAAGCGCGAAGCTATTAATAAACAGCGCATTATGGGATGCACGCATGGATCATCTTTGAAAAAAAGAAGAAAGAAAAAACAATAGCTTCTTCACGTATCCATTTTCACACGTTATATACCCTCGAGGTCTCTTGGTTTCATAAGCTTCACATGAGTAATTTTTATTTCGAAAATTCCAGGCATGCATCATAAAAATGTGTGGATGCAACATAATAATCATTATAATGTGACCCGTCGGCATGGACCTCGCAATCAGCACGCTTCCAGAAAAATCAACGCACAATCTGCACAACTAAATGTAAACTCTATTGTAATGCCCAATTGTAACAAAAATTGAGCTAACGGATGCTTTATAACTGTGCCAGAAACAAAGCATCTCTCTGGGATTCTCATGAGTTTTTGAGTAGCTGCTAATAATGTGAGAAAATAAAAGTCAGTACAGGGAATCCCTAATAGGAATCATGTTTTTAACGCTCATTATCTGCGGATTTTCATGAACTGTGATAACTAGAAATTCTTTAGGGATTATCCGCGACCCACAATGAAGTCAAGTCGTGTTCTTCTGGAATGATGAAAACAGGACGAGATTATTCTCGATCGGTTGTTGTGAATCAAATTTGTATTTTCTAGCTTGAAAATCACTTGTTTCGCTGATTGTGGAATATAATAATATCTGACAATTGAATTTACAGAAAAACTGACCTCTCTGGTGATCCATACCCTACCATTTTTTTTATTGTGCTAGACTAAACCTCTAATTATCCTCTCCACAGTCTGAGAATATCCACTTTTTGCTCCGGGGAAACTATGTGGGAACAAAGATGTTTATAGTGTAATTATCGGGCAGTATCTTATTTTTTTTTTTTAAAAAAGTAGTTTTCGAGGAAAACCCAGATGATATAAATCAGCTCGAATCAATTCCGACTCTCTGTACGCTTTCCTCTTAAGAGTTTCTTCTAATATTCAAATGTTATTAATGCAGTATCGCCCTTTCAATGTCTCCTCCACTCCAAACTAACAATTGTGATTAAATGATGTGACCCTGGTTCATGGAGCTGACTTATGAGAGTAGCACAGGGAAAATCATGACCTATGAATATTTCACTAAACCAACCATGCAGCATATATTATGTGTTAGTTGTTAGACAAGGTCACAACATATTTCATCATAAAAACAACTGGAATTTCCTTTATAACATCCGACTCTCGTTGTTTATTTCGTGTCAACCTCGACCATATAGCATAATATTATTATGATTATTATTATGTTTTTCTGGCAAGTATCGAAAAACATTTTTGGTGTTGGAAAAAATTGATAATCGAGACGAGTGTCGAGATACTATCACAACTATATTATGCATTTATTTGCACTTAAACGTCGCTTTCCTAGAAGCTTTTTCACGTAGGATGCAGATAAAGAAGAAGATCATTAAATAGTTTTATTATATTACTGAAATTCAAGGGTATATGTATTTTATGAACATCGCACAATCTGGGTGATATGCTATTATCTCCTCATACACATCCGAAATAATTCACCATTCACTTGGTGCTTGCTCTTGCTACCCACACATCACACATTGTATCCATATATATACGCTCCGCTCGCCGCTCACTCTCTTCTGCTCTGCTCCACCACACTGATGTAATTCGGGATGCGCATGCATGTATGAAATTGCACCTAAACGCTCTCCAACTACAAGTGTTATTAACCCATCAAAAACAAGCTTTTTTAATACAGAGTCGGGGAATTTCTCAAGGATGACTCATGAATAACAATTTTAGTGCTCATTCATACCCCCTATTACACACGCTACTGTATAATGCATTACTGTAACTCCCAATGTGAACTGTTTCGTACCTCCTCCTCCAGAAAGCACTCAAACTGGAGAACTGCGGATTGTCCGGATTGACAAGCACGCCAGTTGCTGCACAGGAGACGAAGAGGTTTTTATTCTCGTCGAGAAAGTTGACAAACGTAAGATGATACTTTATTTTCAGATTATGGCTCATTAAGATTGAGAACGGTGTGCGTTTCCTGATTGCACACCGGCTTTAACTCACTTTTTTTTTATTGTTTCAAGAATATATTATATCGCATTGTGACAAAAATACTCATTTCCTTGTTATTCTGAGAGTGAGTTGAGGACTCATTTTGAGATATAACGCGTATTATTTCGAACTGGTACTCATTGAATTTTCCTCATTTTTGTACGACAGACAATATCCAAGTCAAGTTTTATCAGGAGAACGACCAAGGACAGGAAATTTGGAAGGCTTATGGGAAGTTTAGTAAACTAGACGTTCATCATCAGTACGCCATTGTATTCAGGTAAGTAACAATCCACCCACGGATACTTTAAAAGAAATCTACCTACAATTCAGCTACATATGCAGTGTGTGGCACGATTTTAGATATGGCATTGCACCTTCGCAGTTGCATCTTTGCAGCCTTCACAGAATCCTCATGATTTCTTGGTAGTTGTCAGTTTTTTATAACACATTTTGGGCAGGCTTACAGCAACATAGGAGGATCGTCATGTTTTTTTATCGCATGTCAAAAGCATAACCCCTGTTGCATTATTCTTTGTGTATTTGTGTATTGCATTCGCAAAAAAAAAGATGAAAGAAGCGTTACACAAACATCGGCTGTTGTGCGTCGTTTCCTAATCGGGGAAAATCCTAGGTCTCATAAAGTTCATCAGAATCAAAAGGGTTGGCTGATGAGGATGGTGGTGTGGCAAAACCGTTATCTATCTACTCATTCAGAGATGGTTGCATTATCTTTAGAATCATTTAGATTGTAACAACTGGTAATGATGAAGTGATGATGTCAGGTGAGTAAGTGTAGTATATATGGGATCGCGTGAGTGTCGTAGCATTTTTTGACAGGCAGGAAAGGCCTAACCTCAATTATGGTCTGAGGTTTGCCCTACTCACATCCCGAGGAAACACAACCTGTTGAATACAATGCAATAGATTAAGGACACAGAAATCCCCAACTTTTACCGATTACCCACGACGAAAATGTTTGTTTCTCTTCCCGTATAATTCTACCGTTTTTTTAAGCGTTGTTCGCTGAAGGCTGCCAATCTCTTCAAAATTGACAATGAGACATGGAACGACAAGATTTTAACATATTTCCCTGATTTTTATATGAGACACGTCAAAAGATTGATTAAAATACAAATGGCACCACCACCTCCATTGATATCATGCATACAAGGGTATTGGTCACAAGATGACATGGCGTTTAATAGTTTAGTTAGTGCAGTTGTGTGTCTGCTGCCTCTGCATCCAACTACATTGTCCAAATGATAAAAACGCTGCTGCATGCTCAAGGCAAAACTCCAAGTCAGGGAATTCCCCAAGTTCGATATAATGAGCACCGAGCACATTTAATATATCATGTGAGCGAGTAGTAGTAAGACTTTCATTGTATGAGCGGCGCGTACACAGCATATAGTAAGCATAGATCCGTGCCTGTCTAGTATTATTTCCACAATATCTCACAGTCTCATGCCAGTACCACAAACACTAGCATAATTTCCATCCATACATAATACACATTTGAAAGCAGAACAAAGCTGGTTTCCACTAGCGTATAATACTATTAACATTTACCTTGTATGAATACCATCATCATTGCTATATATATGTGTACTTCCCAGTCTGATTTAATTTTTACACAACCAAAATATGACACGCAGTCTTCCTGCTATAA
>JAANSN010005020.1:0-13423 GCA_036850665.1 Dicranocentrus wangi | reverse complement strand
ACTACCTTAAAATAGCAACTTGTGTAATAATTGTTTTTTCTCGCTTCTCCTTGTTTTGCAGGTGGTGCGCCTCTGGAAAACAAGAGTCAACTGGAGAAAACTTTGTAATCCGTAATCCTGAAGGTAAGACGATTCATTTTGTCCTGCCATATGGCGACAGTGACAATGGGAGTAAAAGCAATTTCATTTTTTTTTTGAGCTAGTCCTATCCTCTCATTCGAGTTCAGCCAAGGGAGAAAATGAGAAAAAGGAGAAAATTAATTGATAGGAGAGGAGAGAGTGAGGTTTGGGCTGGGTGGCAGTTTTGGAAAATAGCATTTATTTGGCAGAAATAATGGGAGTCAAACGGCTCACCTCAAATGTACCGTTACTTTCCGTTTTTGGTTTGGGAAGCAGAGCACGGCAGAGCTATGGCTTCCTCGAATTAGTTCGGTTTCGGAGTTAATAAACCAAAGGAATGGCGTGGTTTGCAGGGAAATGGAGAATCCTCAAATCATGGAATTTACCGTGCCCCTGCCTCGCCGTGTATATGATATAGGTGAGGTGAGGTTGTTGCCAAATGGTTGGAGGAAACGAGAGCAAAATGAGTGACAGTGATACATACCTTGCGTGCGACAACTTGCCTCTGTTCTGCTGCAAGATGGATTCTCTAAAATTGGGAAAGGAAGGAACGAAGTACGATATTATACTCATTCATTTGGCAGATCCAAACAATGAATCTATCGACTTGAATACGCACCGGATTTAAAATAATTTTAGAGAGACGTACAACTGAACTCCACTCCACTTTCAATTAGTTCTGAAACATCGAGCCGAGAAACAAAAGAACAAATATTAATTCTCATTTATTGCAAGTCCGGGAGTATTCACGGACCGGAGCTCTGGAACAGTGCCAAAGTCAAAAAAGTTTTTTGAATAAAGGGTTTCTTCAGCCCCGGATAGCATCAAAACATCTTGAAGATGGTCCACGTGCGTGAGTGCGCTCATTTCAGCTCGTTTTCCAACCTTGTTCTTCTTATGCTCCCTCCCTCCCGTGAACCGTGAATGAATGATGGATTGACAATGAGAGGCTTCATCATTATTAGTTCACAATCTCAGCAGGGCACAGTAGTAAAGCCTCCCTCCTTTTTGCTGGCGAAAATCAGTGGAAACAAAATACGGGCTCTCTTTCTCTCTCTCAAAAGGAGGTTGTGAGCCGTTGAGTGGCTCAAGAAGAAGCTTGAAAGAATAAGAAATTTTGATGAAGAGACCAAAAGTCCTTTTGTCTTTTGAGACGAGATGATGATTATGACGAGGATGAAAATAATATGTCTCCACACTCCACGACGAGACTAAACAGAAAATCATTTTGGAGATGACTTTCCTCCTCCTTCAGGGTTATCATCCTGAGGGGAGTAGCAGTAAATTCAGTCTGAGAGAGTGGAGTAGTGAGTAATGATGGAAATACACTTTCTTTTGTTACACTTGAAACTTCGTCACGGAAAGGAGTTCCATCTTGAGGGATTTCTAGGGCAAGCTGCATGAGCTGCATGGTGGTATATGCTAACAAGTGAAATGAAATGACGGAATAGACATGTTTTTACATCTTGAAATTGCACCTGACCACTGCACTACACTACCACATGCACATGTAACAATTCCAATTACAGCCACTTTGGTATAAATTCAGCCGATATCAAACATACCTATAACTAATGAGAGACAACGCAGATACCTGCGTTGTTTTGAACGATGGTGGATTTCTCTGAAGCCTATACCTTTAATACCTCGATGTTGATTACTTATTGAGTCGAAAACCACCGAACTAATTATCATTGACCTGTTTGGTATTATAGTAAAGGGGAATACGTAATATTTCGACTGGCGTTAAGCTCGTGAATTTGGAATAATTATTGTGTGATGATACTGATGATGGAGGGGATACAAACAAGAGTTTACGACAGCTTCTCTCTCTCTCTCTCGACATTACAATTTTCCTTAAATTTTAAAGAGAATTCCAAGCATTTCATCAAACCCAAAAGGACACTAGCAGTCTTCCCTTCCTTTTAACGGGGGATACTTAAAAATTAGAAAAGTCCCATGAATATTGCGTTTTCCTTGAAAAGGAGCATCCCAACTCTCCCTCAATTACATTCTTCTGCCAGTTCCCTCCGTCTTACAATATTTACAAAAAGTTGGTAACTTCACACCAACTTTCTCCCATCGTCAACGAACAAGGAATATAATAAGACCCTGACTCCAAGTCAGTCTTCAAGTGTCACCTCCCATTTTCCGTCCCCTTTGACATCCCCTGCTTAACGAGACTGGGAGAAATTTCGCAAATAAAATTCACAACGCAGCTGGCCACTCTGTGCTGCTGCTCTGGTAGCACCAGGGATGGAGTGCTGTTGGAATGGAACCACGACGATAGTCATAGTCATTCATGCAACTCCACATCCGCCCGGTTTGACTATCAGCTCCACTCTCATAATAAAACACTCCCGTCCGTCCCACTTTCTGTTTGGGTGACGGTAATTTAAACATTTGTGTCGAGCGAGTGCGACGTAAATATTCCATTCATGATATTGTTTTCCTCAGCCCACTGTCTTTTCGGGAGCGGAAATTTCCCTCACAAAATTTGCATACATAATTCCACTTTTACAGCTGCGAACAGAGTACTTATGATAACGGAATGAGGCTGCTGCTGCTGCCGCCGCCGCCAGAAACTCTGCTGACTTTGCACAAGGTACATACTCATACGGCACGACTTCCAGCTACGCTACATAGAGAGGAAAATAGTTGTTTTTTGGTGGAAAATGAATTTTCATTTACACCAGAAAACATGTATATCCTCCAGCTTCCTCCGAGGGGTTCTTAGGACGATACAAGGTACAACCAGTTTTTTTTTGCAAGTTTTCAGCTCCGTCTCTCCCACATTCCATGCCGGAAGGAGAAAATGATTTTAAAAGCAAGCCAGCATCATCCAAAAAAATTGGCTAGAAATGTGTACGTACAACTGGGTTTTCTACACAACTACAAAGTTGTTGAGTTGTTGTTGGCATTGTGAAAATTAAATGTTTCAGAAGTGACACTTTTTCCAGTCTTTGCGAAGCAAACTTCCTGCTTCTCCTCCCAATCCTGTTGATGTTCTCAAAAATGTGTTTCAAACAAAAACTTCTTCTTTTGTCTTCTTTTGATTTGAACAAGTTTTTTTTCCTGGATGATTGTTCCCGGTTGAAGAAACATGCATATGGTTTGTTTCCAGAATGATCTCTCCGAGTTTTGCCCTTATTTGACTTTTCATGCTAATTAATCCGTCGCGTCGCACTGACGGGGCTATACAGCCTGATTAAAAAGACGAGGGTGAAGATTGAATTAAATACGAAATCCCCTTTGTCGGGCGAGAGGGATGACAGTGGCATGTCGGCCTGGGCTTATTCATTCATTCATTGCCCAATGAAACTTAAGTCCATGCTTCTCACTTCCCCTTCGAACAACAAACAACACCCGTGCCGTGAGTGAGCCAAAGATAAATGAATGAGCATTCCACGAACCTTGCTGGTTGCTGACAATATTAGTGACGACAATCCCCTATCGACACTCAAAAGGGTTATTTCACTAAACATTTATTATTTATTTACGCATTCCTTAATTAATCATTAACACAAACAATAAATGTCGGCGGGGTGGCAGTTAGTCTTGAAAGATGAGCATGAGCCCGGTTGTCAATAATTAATGAGCTCTGAAATGAGAATGGCAGCACATTTTTGAAAAAGGTATTATTTTTTCTGAATCATTCATTTTTTCACAAAACCATGCTGCCGCCGCTACATGAGAATTTGGGAGAGCGTTAAAATAAAAGGTGACCTAGATTCCTCCGTTGTGCAGTTTTGTTTGCTGTTCCGTGAAAATGTAGTCAACGTGAAAGTGGCTGGTCATTCAAATTTCATCAGTTAGTTCCCGTTTTCTTCCCTCCTCCTGTTCCTGTTCACAGGAGCGCCGAGTGGGGATTTCCGGACATTTACATTTCGCTCCCGTTTCCCACCCACTTCCCCTGCATCCAGCTCGCGTTAAATTAATGCTGGAGCGAGTATGCATGCAGTGGCAGTCCGAAGGAGGACGGAGGGATTGGTTCCAAATGCAAAATTGGGCGAAAATCCCATTACCCGGAAAGTGCACTACATTTATATTGAAATTAACTGGGAATGTTACCCAAATTGCTGCCCATTAAGGGACTCGCGCTCCGAAAATGCCATTTTCACACACAAACAAAACGTAGTCGGTATTATCATTCGAATAACTATTAATAGCGGGTCCACTTCTGCTGAGCCTAATGGGCTTTGGAAAAAACTGTGCCTGTATATATATATCCCTTCTTCCTTGTCCACATCTGACTGAGGACTGAGGAAGGGGTACGGGATAGCCCATTTGTTTACCCAATTTGCATGAAACCCAAATAGGGTGATAGTTATTTTTGTGGACTTTCCTCCCATCACCTCCTCCTCCTCCTCCTCATTGATCAGTCGAAGGAAAAATGGGGGACTATATAGTAACTATGCTGAGGTCCGTATCGTATAATTTTAGATGAGCTATATCATTGCAAATCTCGCATTACCAGACAAGACAAGGGTTCCTGGTTGCGCCACTCGGAGCCGTCCGCAAACTGAACATCCAACAACAACAACAACAACACCACTTATACTTATTCACTTACTTACTCGGATAGTGGAGAAGTCAGAGGCTCTCTGGGGGGCTGAGTGCGCAAATAATGGAAATGGGAGTGTGCACTGAAAATGGAATGAAATGGGCTGGAATGTGCTGCTTGCCGAAGAGTAGAGAGCCGAGCGAGCACTCTTTCTCCCTCTTGTCCATTTCGGAGTGGATAGTTGCTTTTGAGGGTAATGAAATGAGATGGGGAGATGATCTACATCAAATAATCTTTCATGTGGTGATAAAGATAACTGAAAATAATCTCATCACGAACTGGAATCCGAATTTGTCATCAGTGCGCAATGGGATGGGATGGCAATAATGGCACGCTGGAATAAGGGAAGGGTTAGTTTTCCAGAGGATACGAAATGTTTTGATGTGATGACTAGTCGGAACGGAAATATACTTTCTACCTCTCTCTCTCTCTCTATCAGTTTACACTTGAAGATTAGCGGATCTTGTTATTTCTAAAATGGGATGTGCCCATGTACTTCAATCAGTTTTAAATTTTCAAGGTGAAACTACGGCACTACTCCAACACTGAACTACGCAATCCAAGCAACATACATAAAATGAATCTGTGTTGTACTGAGTTTTGCTGTATTACAAAAATAAAATGGAGAGCATCAAAGCCAAACATTGTTCCACCAAGAGTATCTGATTACACAACCAACAACAACCTTTGTCCATCCCTTCATTATTGGCAACAGTGGATGACTATTTCCACGGTATCTCTCCCAGTTCCAATTTCTCAACAGATTCACTCAGCTGTTGCGTGAGTGTTGTGCACACACACATCAGATCAGATAACATTTCCAGGTGAGTCACCCGGCCGCCATCCGCTCCAGAGTTCCTTCCAGCGTATATAGCTTAATAAAATGAGGTGGGATGATCACACATCTCTTGTGCCTTCTAGCCTCCTAGTCCTCCTGTGTCCCCGTTCCCCTAATAATATCCCGAGGAAGATAACGACATGACAATGTTAATAATGACAATCCCGCTGGGATCTGTTCCACTCGACAAAGAACTCCTTGTCGCGTGTATTGTGCTTTGCTTGCTTTCGCAGTTCTGCACCACCCGTTCTCACCCAGATACCGACTTTCATCATTGTATTGTATTTCCCCCGCCACTCAGGTACACTCTCGCCAACTTTAGCACACTTAACAGCATCATCATCATCCTCGTCCTCTGCTCCTCTGTTCTCCTTCTTGGCTAGCATGAAGCTAGCATGAAGAATGTCAAATAATGATCCAAGTTTTTCAACTTGGGTGACACAAAAAACAAACTTTTTTTATTGCTTGCAGACCATAAAAATAGTGTACATCCTCAAAAGAATGTTTATGTTTTCGCAAGATGTAATCAACATTGGAATGTTTGGAGCAGCAGCAGTCATTGTTCCGAAACATGTATCCGCCAGATAAAATGTAAGCAAGAAAAGTTGAAATAGCCGAAAATTACTGTTTCTCCGTCTCCCTAATCATCATCCCCCCCGCCACCACCCACCCGGCTGCTCTACTTTATTTAGCCAGTTGGAGCTGGCGGTGCTGCTGAGTGAGTAGACGTTGACGGGCACAATGTGCCAGAACAGAACGGGAAGGGAAACATAATCTTTCCCTCCAACTGCAACTACTCCAACCAACCAACCAGCCAGCCAGCCAGCCAGAGTGTGTTCTTTTAGGAGAATACTCTTCTTGTCATGTTAGTTTCTTCATGAGGATATTAGCAGAGTCTAATTTAGTGACAAGACTGACAATGAAGCCCTCATTTCCAGTTTAGTTGACAGTAAAGTCAGCGTAAATAATTGGAACGGGATACATTTATTACTTCAACGCAGTTCCGCGGAGACAAACACAGGCTGAGTCGGAGAGGATGTTGTTGTGACTCCTTGTAACAGTTTGTCGGGACGGGCGGCGGCGAGGAACACGGTCTGTGTGATACTACTTTTTGCAAACTCAAAGACCATGTTCCCAGCTCCAAACTGGCTGAGATAATAGGTGTGCGGACAGAAAATGATTATATCCTCGCACATTTCATCCTGCCACCAGCCCATGAGGCACATTATGCACACAGAAAATGAAGGTGGTATAGCATAGCTACATGCGAAAACGGGTGTTAGGTACATTGGGCGAACAAAGGCTGGCTGGCGTCTAGTGCGACTTCTCATATTGCCCGTGACATCTTTCTCGACAGCGAAAAAAAAAAAAAAAACTCGGGACTCGGGACACATTTTTTTTCAGATTCCGTTGTTCTCGCTCTCGAATGAAATATGGTTATGCAGAGAGAGAGAGGGAGAGAGAGAGAGAGAGCTGGGAAAATCAAAAGGATTTGAGCTCCTCTGCTCACTCCAACGTTGAAACAATATCAAGATTGTAAAATGATCCTTTCGATATGGCACGATCCAGATTTTTTTCAGCCGTTTTTGGCGTAATTCTTTTGAAGACGGGGAAAAATATTGCATGCGGATTTTTTTCAAAATGGGACAAGAGTAGGAAAAGGACATTGAAAACGATCGGGGCTGACATGAAATATAATATATTGTTCCATTTTTTATCTGGCTGAAGCCAAAACGCTTCAAAGAATCATAATATCAAAGCACCAGCGGGTGATACCAGATGCGAGCTAATATGTACTGGACAGAATTCAGAATCACATAAAAGCGATTCGTGCGTTGCGGGGCTGATCTATGAACAAAAAATTGCTTGATATTGGATTTTTTTGCCACCCATTTTTCGGCAGATATTTTTTACAATTGGGAACCACCACCGCCGCTCCTCCGTTCCCACTCCCAACATAACATATTTACGAGGTCGAGATTATTGTGAAAAAAATGTTCAGTGCATTCTGCCTCGGCTTTTTTTCTGTTTGGATTTCATTGGAAACGGAAATGTCAAGTGGAAATAAAAATAATTTGGGCCGTATATATATAAATACAGGAACATTATGACTGATGATCAGGCTGCTTACTTCTGAAAATGTTCTCCACATTCATTATTCATAGGACTCGATCCAGATCCATGTCAAACTTTATTAAATTTTTTTATTCTCGCCTCGAGTTTCCCCAGTGGACGGGTAGAAACTAGTTGGAAAAATCGAGTATTGGCTGGCTGCGGGAAAGGTGAGCTTCCGCTCTGATTAAAGTTGACACTACCCCCTGGATACATTGTACCAAAAAAAACCCAAGAGCAATATCTGGAGGGAAAAAATGCGGCGGAGGAAAACATAATAATAATATGAGCTGCCTGGCATCATAAGCATATGAATTTTTTCGAGGGAAAAGTAACGGAAAAATGTGTGCCTTGCCGAGCCTGTCATATTCCATTGGCTGGAGAATGATCACAAGGAGCAGGGACACAGTCGGGGGAAAAGTATGTGAAATAACGGCATTCCGGAGAGTTACTGGGTTGCAGCCCCACTCCCGGGCTACATCTCAAGGTTCTTTCTTTCCTCTCGAATATTATATTTCTCTCAATAAAACAAGTTCATGTTTTCGGGAACTGGAGGTTGCGGAGCGTCACTGGTGTGCGAGTCGAGTGTGTGTGTGTAGTGTGCTCATTCCGTGTAAAAAGCAAGTGGAGCAGTTAACATCTAATGAAGAGCGAGTCGTTACCAATTTCGGGATTGGAATGCACCAAAAAATTATATTTCGGGAGAAAATTCTCGGGAGAGAACATTATATGGAATTTGGAGTGAGTGAGCACACATATACGCAGTACTTCTCTCTCCTGCTCGCTCGTGTTTGCTTGATGGCTGTGCTGTGGTTCTGATCGTGAGTTGTAGGAAACCATCAAAAAATTGACATTTGGTTTGACGGGCAAGAAGTGAAATGAGATAAAAGGAAAACGTTTCCATTTCCTCCTCCGGACTTTTCCCTTCCCCTTTATATTTTCTCGTGCGTAGAAAGAAACCATGAAACCAGAAAAACGCATAAAAATTTTATACTTGGGATGGATGTTCGGGATGGCAAGAATGGGAGCGAGCTTGTGTGCGTACTCCTGTCTGCCATGATTTTTATCATGCAGAGTATTTTTATAAATAAATATTAAGTTGGAGTGATAACACTGATAACGCGCCAACCAAGTTCACAGGTCAAATGGTAATTGGACACGAATTGTAAGCGGCAGGGGATTTTCGCGACGTTGTGAGGTAAAACTTGAAAGCGAAATCTTGAAATTAGTGCGGGCGGCTGGGGTTCATTCGATAATATAGCAAATTGCCGTTTGATCAATTTTTGTAGTCGTTGTTCCACTAGCTATGTGTGTAATGGAGGACATAAATAAATATCATATACAAATTGTCTCCCTGCGCTTCATCAAGCCGCTCGAAACTGCAACTGATGTTATTTTTGCAAATCCCAAATCCCCTCGCCCCAAATGTACACACCCCCGACGACAGCGACAACTGTACCACCAGTTATTTCTCTGTCCACGTTGTCCCCCTTGAAGGCACCGCATGCCACAAAATTTGTTGCATTCCCCTCCCACCCCGCTTGCTTCCCATCTTGAGGAAACATTTTATTGGAAATTCCGAGCGAGTGGATGCAACATGTACCCAAATCCCCAAATTTTCTCTGCATTCTCGTCCAAAGCATGGAGGGAGAGAAGGTGGTCTGCCTGCACTGTTCATCCAAAAACGAGGACAAGTCTCCTCAAGTGCTCCCTACTCCTCCATCCAGCTCCTCACTTTTTCATAATATCATATCCGTTGCCCCACTCTCATCTTTCAGATTATTGCGATCCCACCAAATCCCATCTTTTGTTGAACACGATGCTCTCATACTGCGCTGACAGAGATGTCCCATGTTCCACCATCCCATGCCGGGCACAATTTTCCCTGGGATTACACATCTTTAAAAAAATAACCAAGAGTTTCCAACTGAAAAGGAAAGAAATAGAGAGCTTGCCTGAGCTTTCCCTCTTCCTCCTCCCGATTTTTGTTTACTTGAAAACATTCCAGCAGCCTCCCTCGGATCCTTCATTTTTCCAAGAAAGTACATTCTCTCATCCCATGCTGCGTTTTTCTGGGACTTTCGCCCAGATCGCAAAACCAGCTTGTTACACGCCCTGTTGTTTGTATGTAGGCTCCAGGAAAAAGTGGAACTCACAACAGCCGTAAATTATGAAGGCTACGTGTTTCTAATATCAAAAGTCAAAATATCTTACTTTGTCAAAACACTGGGGCCCCAAGAAAGAGAGAAAGTAAAAAAGGGAACAACACACACACTTCTTCTCCTCTTCTTCTTCTTCTTCTTCTTGTGTATCGTAGTACGTATCCCTTGTAGCTGATCGTCGAGTTTCACTCGAAAAAAGGGTCTCCAAGTGGTACGAATTTTTTTTATATATTTTTCCCCAGAATTGAATTTATGAATAGGACGCATACAGATTTATGAGGTTTACTTTCCACTCTCCCCATGCCTTGGCAGCCGGAATGGTGCTGACATTACCGAAAAAAGTGGTGAGTTAGATATCTTTCTCCTTTTTTCTGGTGACGTAAGACTTTCCTCTTTCCCCTTTTGAATGCTAAATATGGTAGACTTCTTGTGGGGTGCATGGATGCATGGTGCAGGGGCTGCAGTAAAACTCGCTGTGTTATTTTTTCTTTTTGCTTTTTAAAGAATGTTTTTTCTTCATTTGAAAAAATATTTTGTGACGACAAAAGTTTCTGAGAAGGGAGTGAAAAGTTTGAGATATTCCTCCGTATCGCACATCGCACCCCACTTGTCTCAAACTTGTATTTCTGTCTCCTCCTCCTCCTCCTTCTCCTCTCAAGAACTCTCGTCATAATTAGGTTTTGAGTTGATTAATAGAGAGTTTTCCTCTGCCTCCTTCATAATATCATCCTTGGGCTCCCCCAGGAATTTCATTTTTTTCCGACCCTCTTACAAATCAGCCCCTTTGTTCAGGTTCATGAGCACATTTAGCCATGACTTTTCATTTGCAGCTTTAATTAGTCTTTCCAGAGACGGGAATAGGGAAAAAATTCATTTTTTCCTATGGTGGATGGATATTATATGAAATGTAGATAGGTATTATTTCAGGTTGAGAGGCTTCCCATCGTCATACTCAATGCTTGAAGCGTGAAGGACGAGAGTGAATTGTTTGTCACGCTAAATCACATTAGCATCCTATTTTTACACCCTTCACAATTTGTATGGAAAACCCACATTCCCATTTGGATATGGTTAATAATTTTGAAGGAGGAAAGCTGGATCGTTCAAAGTGGGCTACCGGTGGGATGTGGTGGGGTGGTTGCTGGTGCATTAATTATGCAAACTCGTTGTTGCACTCGCCTACTTTCACTAAAATTTGTCATTAGCCCTAATTAGCATGTAAGAGTTGGGCCCATCTGCGAGGAAAGAAGATATTTTTGTGTTAGGTGCTTCGCGTGCGTTGTTCTGAAGGGAAAGTGCGGTGTTGTTGTCCCTGGAGAGCGCCAACCTCAAGATGGGAATGATGATGAGAGTGATGATGAAGTGAAGGCACATGAGGCTTTGACACTAATTGAAAAACTCTGTCAGACAAGACAAGGACGAGGGGCAACTTAAAACCAACATCACGTACATTTTTTTCCTCCTCGTCGCGTCCTTTTCGGAGGGACACGGAAAGTTGGGCCAAATTAGTCGAGTTTAAGGAGAAAAGGGAAGGGAAAATGCGATATGAATTACAAATCAGGTGTCTCCCCTGGAGGGGTGCCGGAAAACAAGTGTTTGTCTTGATGCACTAGGCATACCGATTGGCAAGGTAGAAAAAACTTCAATAAGTATATGTACCGCTCCAGGAAGCAGCAGTTCTTCAATAAAGTGCAATCAGAAAATGAAATGCAATAGCGGAATGTACTAGGCTTCCTGCATTAGTTATAATATGGAGCCCTGTGCCCAACTCAACCCCAACTCCTGTCACAGCAGATGATTGTGACAGTTACAAATTCCCGATAAAGTCAACTTTATTTCTTGCCGAGAGGGAAGCAAAGCAACAGTGACAGGCTCACTTCAAGAGCTAACTTCTTTCTTTTTGCCAAGAGTTGTAGTCTCATCTCCTCTCATTCTCCGGAATTCATCTTGAGTCATCGTGGTTTCCTCTGATGAGCCCCCACACCCGCACACACACTTCCAGGGAAAAACACGACACAAAGTTCTGTTGTTGGGTAAACAAGAAGAAAACAAAAACTTTTGTGATAATAGCCCTAAATGGAGTAGCCCTCCCAGCATCATGTATTCCACTGTCCCTTTTTGTCAAAAGATAATGATCCTATATCATTTCCACCACATGACTGAGCACCACTCAAGATGGAGATGGAGGCGAGCGAGCGAGTGAGGGCGAGGCGAGGGCTACATTAGCCCAAGCTGCTGACTTTGGAGTAAATCTCGAAAATCGGAAGTAATGCGGAATATGTACACTCACGCACACAGAGAGAGAGAGAGAGAGAGAGAGAAAGACTATATATTCCTCTGCTGCTACACCATACATAGGTACATACATAAATACATTTCAACACTTTCTCCTGTCATTTTTTCCCAAGTTGAAGAACGTCAGTTTGATGATGATGATGATGGCAAGTTTCATTTCGCTTCAGTGACATTTCTCCACACACCAGAGTAGAATGTACAGAGATAGCTGATTCCATAGGATGAGGCGAGGAGTGTGGAAATCAGGGCTGGAGTTGTTGGAATAAGGGCGTTGCCGGGTGAAAGTGATGGTGTTAGTTTGTTCTTTGCTTCAATGATCCACTCGTCTCATCATCACGATCGTTTAGTTTTGCCAAGTCTTCGAAGTGGATGCTTCATTTTCCTCAAAATATGCCTGGCTATCGTCATATGATAGAAGAATTTCCGAGTAGTACAGAACTTGAAGAAGAGGAGAGGAGACTGTTGATAAAGTGGAGCTGGGCTGGTGGGTGGTTCGCCTGCCTGGGCTGCCGAGATATAAATTAAAATTGCTTCATACGCAAGAAATCTATGGAGGGAGAGCGCCACCCGAATGCTTCTCATCACGATCCAGTTATTTATCTCTTGGGCTGTTATAATTAACGTTTCCGCTCCGCTTCCCCCGAAACTGTCATTGTGTCCTTCGTCGTAACTCAACGATGTGTATAGTATTTTCCTACACAAATCAGCGGGTAAAACTGCGTACCTCTTTTAGCGAGAGCTTCCTTCTCCAATCTGCATTCCGCACCCAGTTTCTGTTACTACTACTCAAGGGCTGATGGAGGAGGCAACAATGTTATGAAGGCATGTGATAAATGATAAATCCCTTTTGTCATTTTTAGTCCCGACCAGTATTTACCGATACAGGAGTATTTTAACAAAATATTGCCATTTTTTGTCATTTGACATGATTGTGATGTAGAATATGCATCAGCAAGAACATAAATTACGGTACATATTTTTAACACGCCTCGGATAAAAGCATCACAAATTCCCAACCTCATTGTTAGTTTGACTAGATCGGTTTTCCACAGTAGTTTAGTGACGCTGAAGTTTGCATATTTTGTCAAACATTTACTAATTGTCTCTTCAACAACACATTTTTAGATTTTTGCCGTGTGCAAGATGAGGAAATGTTGAAGTCTCGAGTGGCTCAAACTAAAATCCATTTTTTCGAAATCCTGATACTATTTAGTCTATGTTATACGTACAAAGAGCATATAAGTAAGTATATGATATAGGTCACTCCTTTTTTCCGTATAAATGTAAAAGTTGGTCCCTTATCTCGCAAACATAACCGCTGACATGTGCAAA
>JAANSN010005019.1:0-13423 GCA_036850665.1 Dicranocentrus wangi | reverse complement strand
AAGATGATGCGTAAACACCAATAGTCTCAATTAAATAATAACTTTATTTAAACACGGTAACATAAACTACCAACACGTTCAATAATAATACATAATATTGGCAAAGCCAAAGACAAGTTCAATAATACAAATTATTGGCAGAGCCAACGACAAGTTCTCTCTTCAAGAGCAAGACAGACACTAAAAAAGGAATAGTGAGAGAGGAAAAACAACGCAAGCAAAACGCAAAACTTTACAGAATAGAATACCGCCTTATAACGGACTTACTTTTACGTACTCTATGCTACAATTTCCAACAGTGACATCAAGCAGTACATCTAAAGTCTAAACTCTGCAGAAACACCTTAATCGGTATTCTACAGGGAGTAAATGCAACGCCGACCGAGTGTGTTTGCTCTAGTAAAGGAATAACCTCTGTGTGCGTGTTCGTCTCATGCCATCTCTCTGTAAACGACACATCAACATCAAAGTTGGAGGATTTACTCTGAAAAATTGTCACAACGTGTGTTCGTCCCAAACAAGTCCAAGTCATATCACTTTAAGCGACACCTTTACTTAAAGCTGCAGGTTAAATTTAAGTAAAAACAAATGCAATATGGAAGGACGATAATGGTGTCACATCGCGGTGTCAACGAAATCCTTCACGGTTCTAACAGCACACAAACATGTTAAGTGGGCATGCCTGATTTTCCGGCTTGTCTTGTTGTTAATTAATTAAGGTGAGTACGACGAGACGCCCCGAAATTCGGGACGTTATGTCTCGAAGGATCAAACTTAAAGGATTTGTTTTATTAGGTTAGGGATAGGTTAAGGATTAGGAGGTACTCTAACTAGGACCGGTATTGTATTGGAAGCTCCATTTGGACATGGCTAATTTACTCTGTATTAGTCACTAGTCAAGGTTCCACAGAGATCGTCTACCGTGGATCAGAGGAAACACTACTTGCCAACGACACTAGTATCATACTAGTGGAGTTTAGTGGAAAAACTTCAATCCTTTTAGCAGTACTGGCCTTTCATCTTGTCTCATATATTACAGGAGAAACATTCATTCTAATGCAATGGGGACAGCAGAAAATAACATGCGTTTAATCAAAATAAGCAGATGTAAAGATGGGAAAAATATCGTTGAACAATTTCCCTAAAATCAGATAATTTTTACATAAAAATTATCTGCGCTTTCCATATTGTGTATCAGTTTCTATTGTAATCCTATAGATTTTAGGGTTACATTTCCATTTTCAAACATAGAGAGCTAGATATTGTTTGCCTAAACAGGCAAGCCTGCTATATATTCCCGTTTATGCTGACCCAAGTTGCATGCAAGTCGTCTAAAACTTTAGGTACACAGTCAGTACAAAAGGAACGTTTCTACGTCAAGTAGGAATGGCAATTTTCTATTTTTCCTCAGTTTACTTTCTTCCCTTGTTTCAATTCTAAAAGACTAGAATACAGCAAGAGCACTTTCGTATTTACAGAGTTTTCCTTTTTCTTTGTCCTCCGTCTCCAATTTTATTGTAAAAAAGTAAAAGTATAGATAGACGAAAATGCTGTTATGTGTATCCGTGTATGTAGGTATATAGAATAAATACAAATGCTTATATGTTTTAGCTTTAAATCTGCTCGTGTGTCAATCCATCTTTCCGTTTTTTCTACTATCCGCCGAGTGACTTATCCCTTTCAATATACTAACAATCAGTTCTACTCCTAACTTGACTTACCTCCAAAGAGAGAAAGAGAGGAAAGAAGAAATAAGTGGTCTCATGTGCCCTTCGATACTCTACCTATAGCAAAGCCCTTGTATTACCCTCTCTGGCTCAATTTAGAGGTGAATGGAACTGCTACGACGTTTTTCCATATGAGTTGACAACCCAAGTGTGAGCAGAAAACCCTCCAGTGGAAGATATTATGCAGGTGGAAGGGTTTATGTACATATGAAATTATATATAATGTACACCATTACGATCGCTTTTTGTGATGCTGAAGCTGATGCTACCACCCCGTTCGGTGTTCTGCTCAAGTGATTTGATCTCAAGACCGGAATCCTCCCGTTAGTCACTGAATACCTGTTTTGGTTCACATTCTCATTTGAGCAGTAAGCAGCAAGGCCATGGGAAAAGCTTGCCAGAGAGGATAGTCAATTCTTATTTACTTGACTGGAAATTCCAATACACGTTTATAGAGATTCAAAAGAGGGCCACATTGCCACATAACAACAACGAGGAACAACTTTCACGATCGTGTAATACCATGCGTCACCTCACAAATGGAAACTTTTTCTAGCGTTGTTTTTGCTGCCCATAGAATACTTACTACAAAGATTGGTTTAAAAATGAGATATGTCCCTCAACGTGTGCTAAATTGTTACTCCGCCCGTTTTACCATTTCATCATGGGATCAAGGACGGTAAATATTCATTTAATTGAACTTAAATCGAGCCTAGAATTTGAGATTCTAAAATAATTTTAGAACCAAGTTCCGCATTATCCTACATCAAGGGAAAGTAGACTAGGCAGGCACAAGTTTGTTTTCGATGTTTCTTGGTTTGTTGTTTCTTATTTTAATTAAATTAGATTATTTGTACCGGGGTCGTGTATTTGGTATAACTACGATATCCGGAATGCCAAACTGGCTTATGCATCTCAACATACGGTTCTACCAAAGTGCATGTACATATTGGTAGTCGCAGCTAGACAAGTGGTGGGATTAGCACTTTTTCAGAGAAAATCGCTACGGGACGGGCATTTTTTAAAATAAATCTTTCATAACTTTCATATTACGCAGTAATTACTGTTTATGATTATACTAGCATCCACCAAAATAACCTCATAGCCGGCAGACGTGTACACAGTTATGCATATTTTATAATCCCTTGCACATACCTACTTAAATCATGAATATATAATAATCTGGTGTATTTATAGACTGTTTGGATTCCAACTTTTGCTTACAACCAACTATAGTATAATTTCGTAGACTGTAAAGCATATAGCATACTCATCGAGTTACTCTCTGAATTGTTCATAGGAAAGTAAATATTTATTGAAGCCCACTGGCTATACTCGTCGGTTTATTATCTCATCTCCTTGTCTTTCGATCACGAATCTTTGTTTATGCATATCGTGCTATACGTTATACCTTATATGCAATATCGAATTTTGAACTCAACAGTTATCAGCTAAAATCAAATCACTCTCTCCATTCCCCTACAGCTTTTGTACCAACATGGAGAAACTGATGAAACAGTAGAGCCTTCCTAGAACTATGTTTGGAGCATGGACAGAACATTTAAGCCTTTTCAGAATATCTCAATATTCCATCAGTGGTTTGGTTTACTGTTGACCGCAAACCACCCAAAACCGCAGCGAATATAGAGGATTTACAGATATTAGAGATCAAAGTAAAACTCCCTACTGGCGTAGCAATAGAAATAGGAGAATCTTCACTTTTCGTGTACAAAATATACTCGGGACAAAACAGAATGGAGGAAAGTCAAGTTATGGACTACCTTGTGAAATATTACCCAAAAAACCCTTTCTCTCCGTGCCCGTTTTGTCCATGCAATCCTTCAAACTTCTAGAAATCTAATTGTGGCCAGGACCAATTCTAACAAGAGGAAACGTCAAATTATCTAACAAGCGTGTACTTTGCAACAATTGTGGTCTGCTGGTTACTCTCCACAAATATCCGATTTGATTGCATAAAGATGGTTCATTAGGAGCCGCAGTTTTATCTGTATTTCGCCCTCCGCTCGATAAGTACATTCCCGCTACGATGTAGATCGTCATTGCCAATTCAGCATGATAGCGACAACTACCACAAAACGGGAGAAAACTGGTGAAAGCAGAAGGAAGTGCATAGACCGCGAGTAATACTAGGGCGCCACCTGTTTGTCAGATTTAGAAAGCAAACGACTTTCTCTGAGAGAAAGTGTAAGTAGTTTCGTGAAAATCGTCTAGAATTCTCTGGTTTCACTTTGAGTCACGAGATACCAAAACGGTTGTGTATTGTTAAGTGGCATTTCTTTTGTAATAGGTGAAAGTTAGGCAGCCGTGCCGTGAGTTGTATGCTGCGAGGTGTTTTTGGGTTTGTGTATATTCCCACCCATTCATTTTGTGAGAAAGTTTTATTATTACACAATCGTCTATTTGAGAAATCTTGGTTTTTAAAACTGAACAACATTTAAATTTAAATCCATGTATGATGTCGTACCTGATTGCATCATTTCCACATTCCCGTCCTCCCGTCCAACGTAACCCTCATCTCTGCTCACACCCTGTTCAAATTTCCTTGTGTTACCATCCCGGGCTTCGGTGAAAGGAGGAGGTCGTCCGTAGTAGCTATTTGTGAACGCCATGGTTGGTCTGACTCCTGTACTAGAGACATTCACAATGGTATCCCTTTCCGCTTTCGTTGTCCCATTGTTATTACCCGTTAGCCCGTGATGACTCCCGGTATTACTGGTAATCCCTATTTTCACCGTTGACGCACGATTCTCACTCTTGTCCTTGTTGTCAATCTCAATTTCAGTAAAGTCCTCATTCCCATTGAGTTGAGTTTGCTTGTCTTGAGTCTTGACAAGTTCGTAATATGCTGCACTACTACCACGGTTCCTTGGCTGCTGCTGCTGAGTATTATCAATTTTGTTACGTTTATCGAGATTCTTATTGTTTTCAGAGTTATTTCTATGTAATAGCAAGGATGACTGGTTTTGGCTGTTGCTTCTACTTGTGCTTTCAACAAAAGAGTCGTAATAGTAATTCGAGCGGTTATTGTTTCCATTGTAGTCATCATCATTGTTATTGTTACTTCTAGTCTTAGCATTATCGTGCCCTATTGCTGATGCAGATGATTGGTGAAAATTGTTGTGACCTGATTTAACAACGCTAATCGTATTACCTATATAGTTTTTAGCACTTATGTTCTCACCATTTAGCATAATATTGTTATGATTATCGAAGTCATTCCTAAGAGCTAATTGATTTGAGTAAGGTTTATTGTTAACGTTAACATTCCCTATCTCAACAGCATCATCGTCCCCAGCGTTCCGGATTTTCGTTGAAGACCCTACAGTTGGCCACTTGGTCTTGATCCAAAACGCTGGATTTCGTTGATCTCCCGTGTGACCATCTCCTCCCACAAGAGAGGAGGACGAGGAGGGTTGAAAATTTTTATATATTTTGAATTGGTGTACACTCTGATTGAAATAAGCCCTCTTTGTGGCAGCTCCAGTGGTCATGGATGATGATGCCGATGATGACGAGTACATAGACATAGTTGAACTGGAACAATAAGCTCCTGGCATGACGTGCACGAGTATAAGAAATAGTGAGGTCATTGCTAGGGCTACGACAAGCCTGGAAGTGACTCGAACCAGGTGACATGATGATAAGAAAGTGAGCAAAAATCGGGGCGAGGAGGAGGTGGCTGAAGAAGATGAATAGGTTCTTGAGGCAGAGAGGGAGGGGTTCTCACAGGATAAAGAAGAATGAATTGAGCTTCTTCTCTTAGTCCTTTCCCTCCTCCTCGTTTCAATCTGCTTCGCCGAGGGAGACTCGAAATAATACGGGGAGTTAATGTCCTTAATACGGGATCGGTGATGAAGTCCTTGCATTCTCTTACTATGGGCAAGATTAATTTGGAAGGTGGTAGTGGTTGTACTGCTGGAATTACTAATGGCGGTGTTGATGGGTGAAAAGAGATTCGAGGTGTCTTCTTCATCTTCGTGAAGTGGCGTGTCGTCGGCCTCCTGATGGTACTTCTCTGGCAAATATAAAGACATGGTACGGTGGGACGACGACGATGATGGTGCCGGTACTTGCCAGTCGTCGCAGTGCTTTGACGAATCTCCCTCGCGGTACAGTTGAAACGATGATGGGGAATAAAAATTGGTAGGGGTTTTACAGGTGAAAGCAGAGCTGAACTTGATTCCTCTGTCATCCATTTTCCCATGACCTGGAATAATTTAAATGAGCAAAAATTATTGTACACACAATTCTGGAATTACTCTTGCTTGAAATAAGTAGTATATAGGGCTCATTGCTCAAGACATTATCACATAACAGCAACTAGACACTTAATCACCCCGCATTCCTACAGATCCTCCTCATGATCAACCTAATTAACCAATTGTTACAGTCATTATGCCCGTCTTCTCCGTACAAACGACACCCATTTGTTAAACTCCAAAGCGCACCTCTGCTGCAGCTGTGACTCTCCTCTTCTCCCCCTCTTTAAACATTCTCTGTCCCAAGTAATTTTAGGTATTAGGTTGACAACCTAGCTAAAATTTATTACAACTGTATATTCTACAAACTTAGGTACACGTGCACTCCAACTTTTTAATTCTATTTTGCTTCCGCGTTCTCTCCTAATCATATTTCATATTATGATAATGATGATGACGATCGTGATTATAAAGTTGAAATGGGTTAGTCACCATTATCATTATAATGCAAAACTATTTCAGCCAGGAATATTTATGACTGAACACCAGCCTCAGACAGCACAACCATGTGTTGTTGTAAACTTCACGGATGGACTGAATGAAAGCAACGAAGCAGAGTAAGTACTCTATTAAAAACTCTCTTCCACTTCTCAGCCACTACCAGACAGGAAGTGTATAGGTTCCGCCATCATCCTAGTATTTCACTCGTTTTCCCTTTGGCAAAACTTGGGGCTATGACTAGACTACGTAAGAAGTGAAAGTTTTTTTACGGGGTTGAGCCCCAATAATAAAATGTATATACATATATGTGCATGCATTCATTATAAAATGCGTATTTGGTATAAGCTATTGCATCACACGACATCCTCCATATATCCCACCACCAACGTGAAACAACAATATTTTGGGAAGAGTAAAAAGAGTGTGTGTGTGAGAGAGAGAAGCGAGTATATATCTTTATCACAACAACACTTAAAATTGAGGAGGAGGAGGTTGGTGTGTTCCTTGTAAAAGTATCTACACGCGGAATAATGTGGAAAAGTAGCAGTAACCGAATGATTTATGACTCATTACTATTACGATGGGGATCTATTCAGCGAAGTACAGCCATTTCTCAACTTCCCACACCATATCCCATACTTCCAAAAGGAAAGGATATAGGGGCAAGGTTTCCCGTTCACCGTATTTCCCATGTATTAGAAAGAGGTTTATGTTTGATGCAAAATAAAGATGTAATGCAATATGAATAAATTTATTTGGGAAAGTTTCCCATTATATATTCAAGAATAAGGGAGAAAGTAAAAAGAGGAAGGGTGAATGTGTTCTTCCACAGTATGATTTCATTTAATAATACGTTCGCCAGAGGTATACCTCCGCACAAACTATATTTTTTCCAGGGAATGTTGGAAGTTGCGACTGTGTATCAGAGTATAATAAATTTTCCGTCGATTCAAAAGCAGCCCATTCACCATTTCTGAAAAAGAAGGTTTTAGGCTCTGGAGAAGAAGGGAAAGTTACTTTCGTTCTGCATAATAATAACAATCATGTTAAGGCTAGAAGGTATAAAGTGCAGTATATTTGCTGGAGGCTAAGTAAGTCGGGAATCGGGAAGAGATAGAGTTGATTAAGTAGTTGTAAAGAAGGATAATGGATTTGCAAGGCATGATTGCAGCTGCGAAGTTCATTATCCTTGATAGCTATCCAATGTTCAAATATGAATTAGAGAGTGATTTGAAAATATCACAGACATTTTTCTATTGTGACTATTGTGAGTAGGAAGTATGATATGATATTCGGAGACTCACTGCCAATTTTAATTTTAAACAGCTTCTGCGAGAGTTGTTATTAAATATTACTACATATTATTCTACATGAAATGCAAAATAAATGACACACTACAATAAACTTTCCATTGTCAAATATTCAAATTACCTATACATTTTTGGGCATGTACATTTTCGGGGTTGTGAAGGTAGGAAAGAATGTAGGAATTCAAACAGAGTTTGTTACAAAAGATGCATGTACTTACCGCTTTGCATCGCATCAAATTTCTGATTCCATATCCTCACAGAAGAATTCCCTCAATACAACCATGCTCTATTCTCCGATGGATAAATTTGGAAGCCCATTGAAGTACTCATTCGTCCAAGCCATATTTCAATTTGAGTGCATTTTACTCAGCCATCCCACAAATCCACCACATCTTCATGGTATTACTACTTCAGTATTCCCAAACCATTCAAGCGAAGCCACAGCGGGTGAAGTTGGCGGGTGACAAGATCTGAAAGCAAAAACATGCTAATTTTTAATCAAGTATGATGTCTCATCCGTGGAATGTTAAAAGCGAGCGATAAACTTGCTTTATTACGGCAGTGACAACAGGAAAGAGCAGAAAATTAAAAAAGGTGAAACATTCCACTTTTTCCTATTGGCTACATTTGTGCCAGTAATTACCATTATTGTTCTGTACTGTAATCCCATAAACGAGTAGTATGACGGAAAATATAGTTTGAAAACTTTCCACCCGTGGTTTTTATTCCTTGATTTTCAAGCCGCGGAAAACAATTAAGCAGCTCATCATTTCACATTCCTTACAAGTGTATCAGCAGCAACAACCATTTGAAAAAATTAGCCGTTTATCCTCCCCCGCATAAAAGATTACAACTTTATTTCCCAAAGTTTTCCCGCACGCTTCTTCCTAGCGGAACAGGGATCACCCCCAAACAGGAATTAAAACCTCGCCAAACGGCAATCCCCTCATGTCCCCTACAAAATTCGGTGGAAGCATGTCGTTCTTGGAAATAACAATAAAAAAGTTTATCTCAAAACGAAAAACAGCACAATTCCGTTGATGACCGTGATGGGTGGAGAGAAGGACAGCAGTTAGTAAAAGGCTAAAAATATTATAATGTAATGTAATCTAGCCCATCGTCGCTCCTGGGCATCATCCTAAAGCCAAAAAGTTTGCCCATCATCATTTATATTTTGTCGTGATAATATAATCCTCATCACTGTGATCATCATTACTATTAGTGGCACCCATATCGTACCATCAGAGCACAAAGCGACAAACAAGAAACAATACCCGTAAAGCATACACCGAAAAGGCCGTGTTCTTTGGCGAATATATATGTATCTGTATACTCCATGAGAGCCCATCAAACAGAGCAATGCACATAGTTATACAGATTATGTACACTTGAGTTCAGAAAAACTTGTGCATTTCTCCCAGCTTCATCTGTTATTATGAAGACCACAAAAACAAGATAGGAAAATAAAGCTCGGAGATATCATCTCGTCTCAGAGCACAGCTTTCTATAATCCACTTGCTTCCGAGAACAACTTTTTCCAGGGAAAACCTATATTGCTACTACTGGGTAATAATGGCGGAACCATGTTTTAAAAAACTTTTTCTCCCTTAAAACTATCCAATATACAGAGTATATGTGTGTGTGCATGCTGGCCATGCTGTTCCTTTTTCATAGAAAATGCAAAAGGGAATCTCCAGTTGCAAAGAGAATAAGGAGGAGGAGGAGCATGACCTGGCTTTGCTTCGTTTCCCATTTCCCCGTTTTTTTTTTCATCCTACTGCGAAAAAAACTTGTAGCTTGGTGGAATGTGTATCTCGTAAATTTTTAATAACTTTCTCCAGCCAAGCTTCTACACTCCTTGAGTTAATGTTGAAACACAAGGGAGGGCAAGCGGCTATATGTTTTGGAGAAGGTAGATGCTCATTTCAGTTCTAAACAGATATTTGTTATTAAGGGTATACAGGAGAAGGGTATAAATTCAAAAGTTGGAAACGACATTATATATATTCCACACCGTCATGTTGCTATACGTGTAGGACTTTGCACACCAGCAACGAAAAATGACCGCCGGACTGACTACAACTGAAACTGACAATGTGAGAGCATTCAGTTTTCGCTCCTTGTGCTTGTTAAGAAAGAAGACCCAGCTGTAATTTAATTGAACTGTTTCCTTTCGTAGAAACAATGTAGGTACATATATCTATAGTGGTCCCGTCACTAGTCAACATGTATATATATTTGTTTCTCACTATACCAGAGCATACTAGGTGGAAATGGAGATTTGGAGGGTGCTGATGATGCCATACAATTTTCTTGAGCAAGAAAGTAGTCAGAATGATGATGCATGGCTAACAAGTATATAATCGTTTTCTTTTTATTAACACCAAAGTCAAGTAAAAACTTTGGGAAAGTTGATCCATTTATGAAAACTTTTGGTCACGACGTGCTGATGGCATTGAATTAAAGGCGGAATTATTACAGGGATTTGTGGCTTGCAATGAGATTCTCCAATTATAATGTGTAAAGTGTAATACACGCTAAATTCTCCAAAAGAGAAGGAAAGGATAACTTTTAGTCGTAATTGATTATGATTGCGTGGACTGTATCAAATCAAATGGTTACAAATTCTATCTGGGACTCCTCGACCGAAAACCCAATGGTAACAATCCTTTGCCTTTGCTAACAGATAGAGTGCAATCAACATCAAGAGAATTTGCATATGGCGTTTTGAGATGATGATCCATGGTCCTAGACCCAGTGTAAAAATCAGAAATTTAGCTTCAACCGATCTACCAATCTCTGTCATTTACATTCCCTCACACTGTAATAAATTACCAATTCTTTGAATCATAATCATCACCAACAACACACAGGTCAAAGACCAAATGATATCAACCACATTGTGTCTGGACTGTTGTATATCATGACGTGGTTTTACATATGCTCAATCGAGTCGAGCGAGTCAAATGTTTATGGAAATTGCTTTATGAGATAGGATCACATTAGCCAGCTATAATAATGTTCTACAAGGTACAAGTATTTTATTACCTACCAATTCACTTTTACGCAAATTCATGTCATATACACATTGCATTATTGAAAAGGATCCACATACTCTGGTAGGCAGTCCGTTTCCATTCTCCGCAAAAAACTTTTTATCATTTCACCTTCACCGGCTTTCACTTCTCCGCCATCATGAGCATTACGTGGAATTTCCACTCATAACTCGCTAGGCCCAATAGAGAAATTCTCTGGCTATTTTCTTGTTGCTTGCTACATAGTTTCCCTTAGTTTTTCCCTACCAAAAGCAGGTTCCATAGGACTGTCTAGGTAGAGCCTGGGTCTCTGAGGTAGAGGTGAAAGTGGAGATGAAGCAGAAGTGCAAATTATTAAGGATGCATGCACACGTAATATTACGTTGAGCCTGTTTCCATACACGCCGCCTTTTATGCGCTTAACTCATATTACGTATGCATGCATAAAAACTCTTCGTATTCATCATCGTGATCCTGAAAAGACGACAATGAAGATAAAAGGAAGGGAATCGGCTATATGGAATATACACATTCATATTTAGAGAGACGTGGAGTCAGAGTGAGAGTGTGGTGTCGTGTGGAAAATGGAAATTCAAGGCTTTAAGCCATTTCCAAATGGTGCGAGTTGAAAGTGAGCCTTTTCTCTCGTCTAATACTCCATGTGCTGCTGCTGCTGTGTCCAACAAAGCGCTTTTTACATCCGTGACTCTACTTGCCTGAATGCATACAAGCGAAACGAGTGAGTGAGCTCACACTACTCACACACACATGCCGTCCCGTTCTCATTATAATGACTTGAGTCTAGAGACCAAAAAGGCACTTGAGCAGAAGGAAAAATGGAATTATGTCCAGCTGCTGCTGCTTCAAAAACTAGGAAAGGTTTTTATGTGGCGGAGTCAAAGGAGAGGGAGAAAACTTTGTGAGCTTTTCTCTTCATTCTTCGTGGTCATGTAATAAAGTGTAGGTTTCTTCATCTACATGGCAAAACTTGCAAATGACGACTTTATATTAGGGATAAGTTGTAAAGTATTCCAGGCATTTAGCAAATAAAATCATAGATATCCTCATCGCTTACTCTACATAAAGTAAAAAGTATATGTCTTTCTTGAGCAAATAAATTCATCTTCCTTTTGAGGTAGAGTGAACGCGTATAAAATGAACAAGACACTTGTTAAGAATATAAAGCATGAGATAATCTACAAGGCTGAAGGTAGCTGGGAATGAGAAGAGGTACTTACTTATAAGAATAGGTATACGCAGTGTGTCAATTCTCTCGGTTTTTGTCTATATACATTTTTATGAGCTTACGCATGCCGTCCATTAATTCAGAAGCACAGCTCGTCCGAAACAAAATGTCTTTGTAAAGGGAAACCTGCTAATAACCTTCAGTAAATTGGTATACACATTTCAATCACATGGTTTATTTGTAGGAAACTCAAAAGGGCCTTCAGAAAAATCGTCATCTCTGAAAGATTTGAAACATTACGTTTACGTTGTCATAATACGCATCTTATTATATTTACTTATTTTACAACGCAATGATTACCATCAGCAAATATAAATGACATATATTATGTATTCTTAGATATCGCGTAGTATAGATACCCAACGGAAGCACAATTCTCTCAAGTGTTCATTTGCCTTGCTCCGCTCTTCCGATTAAAATTTAGATATTCTCTATCTGGTTAGCAAGAAAGAATGCGAATATTATTCAACCTAATTTTCGATTGGTCCAAATCACTTTGCTTATACTTTTACCCTGGAAGTGTGTTTATGTGCCTTGCCCTCACCGATAAATATCTATTTCTACTTTGAAAGAACGAAAACCTCAAAAACGTGGGGGGAGAGGACAAATTGGAAAAGAAATGGGAATGGTGCGTTTCCTCCTAGTTTTCAAGAGTGTGTGTCTTGCGACTTCTCCGGAGAAAAAGTTGTTTGTATGTATTATTAATAAGGATAAGGAATGATGGGCAGAGGAAAAGGGGTAAATGTAAGGCAGAGCAAATATAAAATTTAGTGGTATACCTATATTTATAAATACAACGGGAGAAAATAGATAACTACCTCGCTTTTTACTTACATATATGACATTGTATAGAAACGTGCCGTGTGTATCTAGATCTGAATGCTACATACGTTTTAAAAGCTATATACCTTTTATTTTAGAAGAAAATGGGATCGCCGTCGTGGGTGTGTGATCGTGATCCGTTTCCTTCAAACAAGGAAGATCTACATAGAGAATTTTACTCGAGTTTCTCCAGCTATACTTTCTTGCTATATGGGGTATTCCTTTTTACTATGTCATTGCCACCATCAAAAAACATGTATATACACATAAAAACATGGCTACACTATATAAACAGTGGTGGTGGTGCGAGTGTTAAAGATAAATATATATATACGTATAATATTCTGTTCTTGGTCGTTTTTATTACGACAATGATGATACCCTGATAGTGCTCCTCTACATGCACAATATTTTCTTTGGTTGCTCTCCGTCTCTCTCTCTCTCTTTTGCTTTCCCCTTGCTTTTTTTTCTATTTTAAAGGGAATAACTAAAGGAGCCGGGAAGAGCTGAAAAGTCGAAAAGTGCTCACACCACATTGCGAACTTATACCAAAACATATTTT
>JAANSN010005018.1:0-13435 GCA_036850665.1 Dicranocentrus wangi | reverse complement strand
TACGGACGGACAGACAGACGGACAGACAGACAGACAGACATGGCAAGATCATAAGCTCGTCTTTGCTTCGCAGCGAGCTAATAATTTAAAACTTGACTCAGTTAAAACATAAAAATAATTCGGACACGAGACGAGGATAGCTTCGATGAAACCCCTCGCAGGTTCCCCTTACGTAAGAGACCACATAACTGTAAACTTTTCTTTAAATCCGGGCTATTAACGTCTTCGACTTTGAGAAATTAAACCCTTCAAATTTCCTAATTACATGGAAAGGTCTACGAATGGGATCCAAATAGTTTTTTTAAAACTTGGGTGAGTTCAATAAGTGTCCAATTTAGAATTACACTAGGCACGAAATCATGTCTGCTTTGATTTAAATTCATGATTACCAACTATCTAGTCATCAGCATGATATGACGCACGATCACACTAGTCTGGCGACTTTGGCAACTTTCCCATCAATAAGCAACCTAGTCGTTAAACCCTAGAAATAATGGTTTATTTTTCCCGTAGTTAATCACTAACCTGGGGGAATTGATGTTAAAACAAGATTTGGAAGCCCAACATTTTGTGTTGAAACTAAACTACGCAAAAATTTCACAATTTTATTGCCAGTATTGATAAACATTTCCAAAAGTACCTGCGTACAATTTTGCTTGTTTCCAAAAACATAATTGCACATCTCATTAAAATAGGAGCAAAGTTAATCGCAGCTTGTACAGCCTAAGCTGCAATCTTACCAGTAGTCATTTGTTTTACGAGGTTTGAGATTTCTACACAATACTAACGTGTTCATAACAGGCATGGATTTACCTCTAAGCCAAATGCTATACTGCACAGTATTTTGGCTTAGCGAACAGCGAACCCATGCACCCATACATTGATGCAGAGAGTTAAGCCCAATGGCTGAAACTATCAATAATTCCAATTAGGTTTGTTAATTACGTATTACATTTACATATTCAATTCTAATGTCAATTTGTCGATTATTACAACACTAGTTAGTTGCATTGCATGCAATTTAATATCGAGCCTGGTAAAAGCCAATCCGGTAGACTGTCAAGCTTTGCAACAGTTGAAAACAACTCCAAGTATGTCTTTTGAGGAGTTGCCAAGGGTCCATTAGAGTCACAGTCAATGACTTCTAAGATGGGAAGACAGTTGACTTTTTTGGATCAACTCTTACACTGTAAGGATGTTACGTCACGACACATGCCTCCATCGACATAAAAAACCCTCAAATCTGGCGGTTTTGAAAAACTTTCTTTCGAGCTTACATCCCCAGCCAAACCAAAATGTTAAAAATGTAATTTATGATTGTATCAGATGCTTTTGCTTACACCAAACTCAATTATCGTTCATGCAAAACCCAAATGACGCAAGACATGACGCTTTACTTAACTTTAACTAACTTGCATTGCCAATACCATAGCAAACTCTAAGAACAACACGTAGTCGTTTCTTATCATTATTCCAAATAGTCTCATTAAAATGGACAACTTAAACACAGGTTACATTCAGCAATCGAGCAATATCTTGCAAACCAATCATTTTGGTTCTATCCAGTATTCCCATCCTTCATTCTCACAATATGGATGATTGCGCTTACAAAATTGTTGATGTAAAACACTTTTAAATTTCATGCTCATTGAGCTTTCCACATTCTGCGAATTTAGCCACACTGTTTTCATCACTCCTTGATTTCCCGACTTTAGACTCTACTTGGAAAACATTTTTAAAACACAAGCTCATCGGGAATTGTTTTTAATAACCAAGAAGGCGGGTAATAGGTGTTATGGCGTCGTTAATAGAACCTGCAACCGTGACCCAACTCCCTTACATGGTGGGTCACATGGTGATAAATCATTCCATTTCAAATCCGGGATATATGCACATTTTCGACTTTGAGAAATTTGACTTCGTCTTGGTGCACCAGGCGGGGATGAGAAATATCCCCCTCTACATAGGAATCGGGATATTTTACCTGATTTCGGTGCTGGTCCTTAAAAAGTGGATGGAGGGCAAGGAACCCTTTCAGCTCAGGAGGGGCTTGTTCCTCTGGAACGTACTCCTATCCGCTCTATCAATAGTGATGTTTGTACGAACCTTACCAGAGTTGATGTACGTCACCAAAACGTACGGATTTTACGAGTCGTACTGCAAGCAGTAAGTTTTGGAGAAAATAAAACCAAACAAATTACAAATAGCGACAATTGTTTATTTTGAGTTTATGCAAATTCCAATTCTAGAGATCATTTAAACATGGCCACAGCCTTTTGGGCCATAGTTTACGGATTAAGTAAAATTCTCGAGTTTGGTGACACGTATTTCATCATATTGAGAAAACAGCCGCTGACTTTTCTTCACACGTAAGAAGCAAGAAACATACAATAATGTTACTTTAATTTATTAGCGTAATTTCTCCCAATACTTGGAAAGAACGACTAACCTTTTTCTATTTTGCATCTCAAGTTTTCATCACATGTCCATTTACATGGCAGTGTTTTGGGGCTGGCTGCTATTTGACCCGGCTAGTAGATATTTCATGGTCATGAACTGCTTCGTGCATATGGTCATGTATGCCTATTTTGCCCTCAAAGTAATTCAGAAACACTGCGCATGGACACATTTTCTTTTCATTTTAACTCAACTCCAAATTCTTTTCGCTGTTGTAATTGAATTTTGTTTTTAGGCTGCTCAAGTTAAGCTTCCGAGGAAATTGTCCATGGCAGTTACCGGGGTCCAATTGCTTCAATTTGTTAGTGGCATTACGATAAATTGCCTGAGCATGTATGCAGTAGGTAAGTGATCTTATCACAAATTATTATATGATGGGCAGGAATGGATTATGGATTCGTGGGTCTCGCAATTTTGCATGTATTACTACTACATAATCCTCTTGTATCACAGGAATATTTATTTTGTTATTTTACTTTTTCCAGTGATGGGTACGAAACCAGTCTGCGAACGCCCAAGAGAACTCCACGTTCTTTACTCTGCCCTTGCCCTTGTGTACTTTTGCCTTTTTGCCAACTTTTTTGTGGATTCCTACTTAAGGAAAGATAGAAAGGTGAAGTAGGGTGAGAGAAGTCAAGTTGAGACTTTGTCAGACCGGAACGAGCTGCAGCGGAACCAATCGTAGTGGAAAAGGTTGGATATACGAGTATATATAGTCTTGTTGGATACCATTATAATATAATCATAAATATCATAATAATGATTTCGATAATGACCAGTTTGCGTAATCAGCAATCATAATACTGGTTCCTTTCACGCTTTAACTTGTTTGTCGCCAATATCATTCAATTTGATTCCCTTTTTCAATCCACTGGTTGCTCACCTCATTTCATTAAAAAGAACAGTTTCTTACACAACGGAAAATCTTCCGAGCGGGGGTGCAAAAAAAGGTTTTTGTCCCGGGAGCAAATTCTGCAAAAGGAGACGCAAGGATTTGAAAAAGGGCTAGCTTAATTTTACTTATTCCATAAAAAACCTTGAAAAAACAGGGGAAAAGGGATACAAAAATCCCTGAAAAACAGGGATCAGCAGGGAAAATCCCTGAAAATTTAGCAGGGATCAGCATAAAATCCCTGATCCAGTTTGATCCCAGGAATTCAGGGATTTTCAAAAATCCCTGGAGCGGCGCTCCCGTGGTCCAGCATTTTTTGCACCCCCGCTTCCGAGCAATCATTTATTGGTTCAATCCAGGATTCCCATTAAAATATTCTTCATGTATGCAGTTACTAATTTAGCTATATTGAAGCAATATATTATAACAAAATTGACGACGTTGCCGTGGGAATATTTCGCGCTCTAGCGTAACTTCCACTCCGAAAATGGGAAATTCTATGTGTAACCCAGACACACAGACATGTGTTCCATCGTGCACCGTTGACCGTATTGCATTAATCACTTGCAGAATTGGTCGGATTGTGCACATTTGCATCTTTGTCCCAAATCACACACCCAATCTATCCAGAATATCACAGCGAAGTTGTAAATATGCATGACAAGTTACGGGGGAAATTTAGCACCCGTGACTATGACCCATGTAAATGTATGCATATGATAATCTCATGGTGGCACATGACCATCTTATGCATTATTCAAAATGTGATATACGGCTTACTTAAGTCATGGAAAATTTACTCGTCATATATGACCCCGCCCCAACCGGCGCCCCACAATCACATGAAGGGATTGTGTACCAAAGCTTACAATTAGCAAGGGATACTTCAAAATGAAAAATGACAAAGAATGGTTAAGGAAACTGAAATATTTTTAAAGAAAATAATCCCTTGCTCCTTTGTCTCCTTCAATTCCCTTCTTACGTTACATTTTTATCGTTTTTCGCATTATTTTTTATCGTGTTTTTATGTAGGAGCCCTCAATAAATTTAGCAGAAAGATTAAAGTAGACAATGGCAATCACAAACATGTGCGTGTACTTCTGTAGGGCGCTGGCAGACCAGGCAGGTTGTGTGCCCATTGCTACAAAATTACAGATTCCCACTCATCATACAAAAGTAGATCACTTTGGGATATACACGTGGAAAACACTTGCGAAACCAGTTGTATCCATTCATCTAATTACATACCTACTGCGTACACACTCAGACAATTTATCACAATGATTGCAGCAAACTGAAGTTGGACAGCCGTCAATGCCATGGATAGCTTCCTAGGAAGCTTAACTTGAGCCGCCTGAAAAGATATATTTAGGAGTTTAATTCAGATTTGATTTGCAAATTGCAAATATACATGAATCCAATTGATATATCCCATTTTGAATCACCTTGAGAGCAAAGGGTCAAACAGGAGGCCACACCAAATAGCTGACATGTAAATATGACTATGACTTAATGAACCCACATTCACATGAATGCGATCAAGTAGGTATTAGACATCGAATGATATTTTCACGGTAGTCAAAAGTGTACTCCAGTGACGTCATGTCTTCTGATGCACACCCTATTTTTCAGAATTGCTTTCTGCTATGTGAAATGAATGAAGGTTGTTCAAACGTATGTATTAAAAATCCCTAAACATGCTCCAAAAATGATTAGCACCAGTATATTTTCCATATGAGTACACAAACGAACAAAATACTTAAAAATAAGTAGTGAGGGGTTTTGTTGCGGAGACTGTTTTGTGCGCAGACTTTTTGGGGATACCATGGTTGGGGTCACAGTAAGCTTAGGGATTTGCTCAGCTTAACAAGTCGTATGCATGTCAGGTCCCGTGCGAAAGAATTAGCAAACTTTCAAATCGCCTGTGTACTTATTTGCCTATGAATTTGCTTTCATTTTGGACGAATAGGTGGAATAGCATATAAAATGCTGTCGCGATATAGGAAAATTAAGTTAGATCTAGGTCCTAATTGAATTCTGAAAAATCCCAGGGAATCCAATAATGCATAAAATCAAAGTCGAAGTTGACGAGGTAAACAAATGCCTGCTGGACTTGGATGCATAAAATTAAAATTGAAGTCACTTGAGGTCATGAAACTAGTGATTTTAGTACATTGTCCAGTTTAGTAGACGTACCACTGACAAAGGACGTCGATGACGCAAGATTAGCCATTGGGTCAATCAATCCCCACGTATTTTCCATCATAATTTACATGACTAGTTAAAAAATCAAAATTGTGTATATCCTATCTGAAACTTTATTTTGAACGTTTCTCCAAGTCCCTCCCTTCGTACTCTTCTTCCATAGGTAGGAAGGTATCCACAAAGATATTTTATCGAAAAACAAAAGTACATGATGGCAAGGACAGAGTAAGAAAACATGGACTTCATGGGGCCGTTTGTCAGCTGGTGTCAGTTCCACCGCTGCATAAAACAAAGAATACGAGGCGTGTACTTCAAATCAAGCAAATATTTACGAATCTACTTACGCCTTCTTTTTGACAAACTTGCTGCTTGCTATTCGTACCATTGATTAAATTAATATTTCCTGTTGCCGTACACTACTTCCAGTCCAGCTTGCAAAACTATGATTGCTGAAAGGGCGGATAGGAAAATGTTCAACAGGAACATGCATCTCCGGAGTTGAAAGGGTTCGTTCCTCTCCATCCATTTTTTTCAGGGCCACCAAGGAAATTAGGTAGAATAGTCCGATTCCAATGTGGAGTAGGGTGCACTTGCCCGTGAAATGGTTCCACCAAATAAACTCCAGACTCTCAGAGTCAGAGTCAAAAGTTTGGATGATATAGTCCGGATTTGACGAATGGTTTAGCGGCCACCTGTTGTGACCCACCTTGTAAAGGGGTTGGTTGATGAAAGCCATTTTCTCTCCCGAAATTTCAAAAAAGGGGCCGTATATGTGTGAAGTGCTAATAATGAATGTAAGAGGTTCAAGAGGAGAGTGTGTTGCCGACTTCCAAAGATGTCTGTCTATACTTCATCATGATTACGCTTGGGATATAAATAAGCGGATATTCAGCATGGGATTTCGACATTGCATTATAGTACGTAGTATTTCAATGCTTAAACCATTATTACGCGAAAATATTTTAATTTCATAGGTTCATCACCGCGTTTGTTGTGAGAAAAATCTCAATCCTCCATGAAGCAAATAATTTCTAATAAGAGTGGATTGTGCATGATACGATTAATTTTGCTCCATTTCATTGTTAATGAGAGGAGCAATCAGGTGGTCGGAAACGTTTGTACTGTTGGAGTTACTAAAATGGCCAATCTTGTTTTAATACCAATTTCTTCGAGATGGTAGTGGGAAGGTAGGTAGAAATATAGGGAATGGGGAAAATAATGTAGAAGAAGTTGCTCAATCCGAACATGAAGGAGCTTCAAGAAATTGATTAGGTTTGCTTCTTTCATCCATTTTTAGCTCGTTGCGAAGCAAAGACGAGCTTATGATCTTGCGATGTCCGTCCGTAACGCATATTTTTTGAAAACACTTTAATTATTGTGTTATCGGACACTTGGGTTTGGTTGGTCCGTTAAGTCGATAAGGCGGGGGTGTTGCGCATGGGTGATTCTCCCATGGATGATTTTCAGTGATTTTCCCCGCTGATCCCTGTTTTCTATGTTTTCAGGGATTTTTACCCCTTTTTTCCATATTTTTTGGATTTTTATTGAATAAATAAAATTAAGCTATCCCTGAAACTTTGCTCTAGAGCGCTTCCGGGGCAAAAATCATTTTTTGCACCCCCGTGTAATACCGATGTGGTTTGGGTGTTTTACTGGGTTGAAAGGGGTTGTTTTACAGGTTTACTGAGAGTACTTTACAGGTTGATTGGCAGTGTTTTACAGGTTGATTGATGGCGTTCTACAGGACTATTGGGAACCTTCTTCAGGTAATTGGTATGTTAGGTATTGACAAGTGTAGTGGTCGACGGGTGTTTTACTGTTTAATGAGTGTCTGTTTCTGTTTAGTCCTCCTTTGAGGTTATTCTGCCAGTTTGGTTGGAACTTGATAGTGTTAGGATTTGTCTAGTTTGATCATAAGGTTGATTAATTAAGATTGGGCAGCGAGCTACGTTATTCCAGCTTGGTGGACTTGTTTAATGAGATCCACAATTATTTTACTGGAAAAATACGCGATTTGTGGGATGGTAACCTAGTGCAGTTGGCAATAATACGGGGCAATATTTTCTAACCGCCCGGTGGTCCGTAAATTCTGTTTGGAGACGAATCAATGAATACATTGGTCAATAAATGTTAAATGTCTTCATTTATTTGGCAATCATTGCGAATGATTTCATGTAAGAGTTTTCGTTCATATACCCTTTTTAGTGAAATCATTCGGCAATTAGAGTTTATGCTTTGGGAGCTATTCTGCCTTTGGCAAAGATCGAATTTATTGAAGAAAGATATTTTGCTTTACGTCAAGATTTCATTTGAGTTAATCCTAAGTGGGGTTGTTAGCAACCAATAGCCAGTCGGTGACGCCTAACTTCTAACTTGAAAATAATTTACTCATTACGTAGGTTTGCCATCGTGGAGCAACGATTAAAGCCTATTTTATTGATCCTTATCGCTACATTTACTTTGCCGGGGTTCGGAGTAACTCGTGTGAATATTCTTCGAATTTAACACCCATGAGAATATTTTAAAACATGAAACACGGCATACAAGGAAGAATGAATATATTATATGTATCTAAGTCTGTGGGTTACATATTATTGAATTTCGCAATTTGGAGTGGAAGGTAAAATATTCCCACATCAACGTCAACATCGCAGTGTTTCATTATCCAAATTATTTGCAACATATGAAGAAGCTTTTAATGGGATTCTTGGATTGAGCCAATTGATTGTTCGCACAATTTTTACATTGTGTAAGAAGTTTTTTATTGTATATACTTTTTAATGAGATGAACAATTAGTGGATTGAGGAGGGTATGATCACAGATAAAAATTACAAATATCTCATAGATTCCCATATCCAATCCATACCAGCGATTTGCTCCCAAAGGAAGCAAGTTCCACCTGAATAGCAGCGAATAAAGAGATTGCAATGCAACACAACACAAGCCTCGCGCAAATACTCCAAAAAATGCTTTTCATGCCGGTCAGTTTCATCTTAGGAATCAAAGGATAAATCAGGTTGCTGCTCCTGTTCCATTTTGTATTATATAGATTGTATTTTTTCAAAACCATAATGGAGTCAATTACACAATCAAATTCTGGATCACATCCCGACTTACAAACCAGGGTGGAGGTGTTATACGACGGCTACTACTATGACGTAACATATTTCCTTCAAAAACATCCGGGCGGGTCGGTCATCAAATTTTACACAGAGCCTGGAGAAGATGCGACCAGTGCAATTGACCAGTTTCATTTCCGATCGAGACATAAAGTTCAACTCATGCTGAAATCGTTCAGACGTAGACCTGCCAACATGGATGAAGGTAAAGAGGCTATTAAATCAAATACCTGAAATCTGAACCTTAATTATGTTTCAAAAATTATTTGTAGTGTGCTCTGATAAAAAAACCAACACGAAGCATCAGGAATTGAACGTAGAGTTTACGCAGTTGTTCGAACAACTTTTAGCGGAAGGATATTTCGAACCATCTATACCTCACGTGATTCTCCGATTCATTGAAGCATTAGCATGGGAACTTCTCGCAGTTGGCCTATTTCTAGACTCGAGCTCTTACCTGGGCAAAGCTTTTGCGTGCTTACTTTGCGGTTTTGCGGGGACACGATTTGGATGGTTTATGCACGAAGGGGGCCACAATTCCCTCACTGGATCTCCAAAAATGGATAAATTTCTCCAAGCCATAGCAACATGTTGGTTTATTGGGGGATCGGCGGCGTGGTGGAACTCCCAGCATAACCGACACCATGCCATGCCTCAACGGCTCCATCACGATGTTGACCTCGGCGCTCTCCCACTCCTCGCATTTAATGAAAGGGTGGTCACGAACAAAAGTCAGATCAATTCGCTTTTCATGAAGTATCAGGGAGTTTTGTACTGGACGGTGGACCTCTTTCTAGGTGTTCTGCTATACAAGTTTTACATTAACCCAAGGTGTCAACTGAGGAAAGGACAGTATTTCGAGATAGTACTCAATATTTTCACGTACTACATGATGTTGGGAGCAGGTCCGGGTTGGTACTTGCTAGGATTGTACTTCTGGGCGCTGATATTTGCGTTTAATTTTTCACTCAGTCATTCCCACCTGGAGGTGGCTGATAAGCCCACCCACTGGGTGGAGTATTCGTTGACGCACACGGCCAACATACAGCCCTCCATGTTGTGTGACTGGTGGATGGGCTACTTAAACTACCAGATTGAGCACCACTTGTTTCCCACAATGCCTCAGTTTCGACAACGAGAGATATGTCACAGGGTACGAGCACTTGCGGAAAAGCATGACCTCCGGTATACTGTCTACGGGTTTTGGGAAGCGAGCAGATTGGCTGCGGCAAATTTATACAATGTTGGAGTGAATCTTAGTGAGAAGGACTGGGATGTGCATGAAGGGGCGGAGGCAGATCTCCGCGTTCCTGAAGGGTCTGTGAAAGCAAAGCCTTCCTGAAATGTTTAGTTGCGTTGCATTTGTTACGATTAATACGGCTCACATTTGAAATTTAATCATCTACGTTACTAATAAATGTTAAATCTAAATAATGAAATAAATTATCCAGAAAAAAGATACTTTAATACTTAATGGGCAATGCAATAGTAATGGTGAGGAGGTGTATTTAAAACACTACAAAAATTTGTAAATTAATTGGGTTATTCTACGGGCATCTATGGGTTGTTCTATGGGGATCTATGGGCTGTTCAACGGGCATGCATGAGGTGCGTCACCTATCAGACCCCCTTATCACCTTTCAGATCGACATGTCACCTATCAGACCTTGTTACCTAATACACCTTCCTGCCACCTTTCAGAGGTCCATGTATATATTAAGGTTTACAGACAGACACAGAAACACACTGCATCAAGTCTAGTAAACCCGTATGGTATAATAATGTAGAAAGATATATTATACAAAAATTTACATAATTACAAAGGAAAAAAGGGGGATAATCTTCGACATGGAATATTTACTGGAATACAATTACTTCTAATGCTTCCTTGTCCAAATTATTACAGCAACAATCCTTTATAACCCTTAGCCGATTACTTTTTGTAAATGGTGGGAATGGAAGATGGGAATCCTCGACGGAGGAACCAAATAGTTACGGACGGATTGCTATTCAAATAGGCGATTTATGTAAAAAGGCCTTAATGAGAATTTTATGAGATGACATTTTTTAAACTAAATTAAAATAAAATCTGTAACAGATTAGCGATATGCCATATACATAGAGGTCAAAGGGTCATGTGCTACAACTGCATTATAACAAAAATGTTTTTTCTGTTGTACAAACATCTACAACACCACACGTTTGTTCACTTTCAATTATGTTTTAGTTCAAGTTCTTAAGTGCAGGTGAATAGTTCATATGTATTATGTACAACTGCTTCAGTAGTCAATTAATTAGTATCAATCATTTTACTATCAGTACTAAAAATTGGTCTTGAGTAACTTTTGGATACATGGCATTTGCGGTTTGCTTATTTATTTAGTAAAATGTCATATTTAGTAAAAGGTCCTGTAATTTTCAGTTCAAATTCACTAAAATTTCAATAAGCAGTATAAAAAGCAATAACATTTCGATTTTATGTATGTACAATTATACATGGAGTGTTATGTTCTTACGAGATTATGTACATACATTATATATTACTAGGGGGTGGCCAATCACTCGTGACTGGGAAGAAATTCTAATGGTCAAACGTAATAAAAGCCAATAATCAAATCTTAAGATTCTAGATGTATTGTACACCGATTAGGGTTTTTATTTTTTATATGATATAATAATTCGGTTATGAGATCTTTATGCACATTAAGGCATTCATGTTTTGATTTTGTGTACGTACACTACCTGGCTCAATGTATTTAGCGACAAGGATCAAATGTTCATTCATTATGTACAACAACTGCATTATTGTGCATTATGTACTTCATCAAATGTAACATCATATATACATATATTAAATTTTGCTGATTTGACCTCTGACCTTGTTCAAACTCATTAATTATCCAGTAATTTATTCATCCATTGGCGTTGTCAGAATTCAAAATTTTGTCGTTTTGACTTGTTAATTTAATTGACCTTTGACCGATTTGGATCAAATTTAATAGGCTTCGTTCTTAGTAGCCAATTAACATTATGTCAAATTTGGATGTCAATCGGATGAAGCATTTGAGAGTTATAGTGTGCATAGGCTAACAGATAAACGCAACCACGGGACAGACAATTCACCCACTTGCAACTGTTTTTGTTCTGTTTTTATAATGTACCATGTACACATGGCACATACTAAGCAATACGTATTGTTACATTTAGTTTAGCCGGGGTTGTAAAGTGGTGAAAAAATTTGCCAAAGCCGCCAGACTTTAATCCTCCAAAAATTGAAGTTTATATCTTGACCCGTCTAATGTTTGCGTACATGTGTATATTTAAAACAACACCTCTTTCTCAATGCCAAGAATACCTTTGCAATCATCATTAGTCACAATTGGAATTTCGTATATACTTCTACTAACCCTCTAGGAGGCCAATTAAAAATTTCAGCCACGCCCTGTTTTAAAAGATATGGGTTTACAATCATAAACGCATTCACTCATAATCGTTTTGGGCACCAGATTTTTAAGTGGAGTCAATTTATAATTTGCATAATTGGATACCAACTAGTTGGTGATGAAGAATGTTGCTAAGCCAAAATTTATTACATAATTAATTAAACTAAACACAAGTACTGTGTATGTAATGCTTTTTCGATTTTGGGAAAGATAATTTTGTAGTGGTATGGTAGTAGGTGTAAACATTAATTCATGGGTAATATAATTTATCCGCTCGAAAAAGTGCAAGCCGTTACCGTTAATGTACATAAGACAAAAAAAAAAAACATGTCCATTTATTTATGGGCAGACACTGATGTTGATAATAAGTGCTAATAAAAGTGACATTGTCAACATAGCTATATTTAATACCCCTTACATTTAGTTGCAGCCATTTTAGCCGTACGGTATAAAGTATAATTAATAACAAGAGAAATGACTGTAAAAGTCAAATGGCTAACTTCCGTCCAAGCCGTCATAATGTGGAGAGACATGAAATGGCATGACAGGCGATGAGATGTCCAGTCTTGTCAAGTAATGTTGTCTTTTCAAGTCATGTTATGTCACATCGCTGTCGAGTAATACCCCATTTGACCTGTGTCGAAGATTTGAAAATTTGACACTCGTACCGTTAAAACGGTTAAGTCGTATTTTAAAATATTGTCATCATAATGATCAGTGTTGAAATACCTGTCAAATGATGTATCACATGATATGTTACCTACAAAAAAATAAGTAGTAACGGGTTTTAACGGTTGGCGTTGATGAAAATGGCTGAATAACGAACTCGTCCTAGATAAAGTACTACTGGTAATGCCTGTTGTGAAAGAATTTTTCAAAATACTTGGAAACTGTAACTGCTAGAGTCATCACAGACAGACGGGAAGGTAATCCCAATAACTTCCTTAGCAAAGCTTGGACGGAAATTAATAAGTATTCAAACAAGTTCATAATAAAAGAGAAATATGAACTTTTGGCAGAATGCAATAATAACAATCAGTTGTTCACAATCATGAAATATATAATCCTCCCAAGAACTGCAATTGAGATATTCCCACGACATGTACAGGCTTCAACATAATTTGAGTTATATCCTTCATATATGCCATGTCCTACCTCATTTTTACCTTAGCAATGTACTTGCACGTCTGTTTTTTATTTGCATCTCCGCAACATGAAACTCAGGAAAGAGGTATGTGTGATCTCGGATATTCTGTAGCTAAAATCTAATCCGAACTCACAAATTTGTTTCAAAATCCACTCCCATGGCATAATGGTA
>JAANSN010005017.1:0-13436 GCA_036850665.1 Dicranocentrus wangi | reverse complement strand
TATCTTGTATCTTGTTTTTACCACTGTTATATAGGCAAATTCTGGATCCAATACAAATGGTTGTCAGTTTTTTATAACGTGTTCGAAATGCGATTTTCTGGATGGGAAGCATGTGGTCTTTGGGAAAGTCATTGACGGTTTACTGGTAATGCGGAAAATAGAAAATGTTCCTACAGGAATAAATAATAAGCCTAAAATTACTGTTACAATTACGCAATGTGGACAGATGTAAAACTCAGCTAAACACTTTTTTTATCAAAGAGATTACCGTTTGTATTTTTATTTATCCGGCTGAGAATACACTGACTAATTCAGAAATAAAAAGCGTACAATAAGCAGAGATTTGACAGATCGGAAAGTATTTATAATGATGCTAAAACCAGTATACAATTGTTTAACGAGAAGATGAAACTTTTGAAATCTGAAATGTGGCATAATATGTAACCACGATCGTATCGTATACGTATGTGGTCCACATAAACTGAACTAAGAAAACTTGGGTTTGGGATGACATGGGTTCCTCCGCTTACCGCGGGGCTGATTGAAGAGGATTTATTCGAATAGGAACTAGGAACAGACTTCCTTTCTTCGAAAAGTGGAACTATGGAAATTCTGGAAGTAATTCCTATCGACTCGAAGGATTGTGAGTACATTATGTGTATAGACTTTGGATTGGAAACAATCATACGCGAAGGTTTAGATTCCGAGATATTTTATGACAAAGACAAACGTTAATGCTATTTCTCAGCTACATGAGCCCATGCACATACTGATTATGTCCTGAAGTCCTAACAATAAACTGCAATAGTAGCCACGAAATTCTTTCCAGATCGCAAATGTTTTGGATTCGAAATTTTAAAAAATGTGGACAAATCATAAGTACCGTGACACACCGCGCGATGCATTTTGAGCCTAAGGAAATAAAAGTTCCTGTTCCCTGGGGTCATGTTGCTGGTATGTCGAAGTTGCAGGAGTATCAGTCATAAATTCTGTAGCGACACATTTCCTAAAAATTTTAATATCGCTGCAATCAAGATTAGCTCGCCACTGGAATGAAAGTAAGTTAGGAGTCCCGGTCTTATGCCTTCATGGGTGGAAGGATAATGCTTCGACGTTTGACAGACTCATTCCTTTGATTTTGGAGAATACAGACAAGTTCCAGTTTGTCTGTTTAGATCTACCAGGTCACGGGTTATCATCTCATTATCCTCCTGGGATGCTGTATCAAATGGTTGATATGATGGTAGTCATTCGCAGAGTATTGCGGCATTTTGACTGGTCAGAAACGGATGGCGTGCATTTACTTGGGCACTCGTTGGGCGGAATTTTAGGCTTCTTGTTTGCTGCCAATCATCCTCAAATGGTGGATTGCCTGGTAGGAAGGATATTCATAACATTTCACCTGATTTTGTAAATTAGAGAAATTACTATTCATTACCCATTTCTCGACAATATAGATAGCCATTGATGGTTTGGTTCCAATCATGTTTTCAAGGGGTGACGTGCTCGGTATGGTTAATTTGACAACTGATGGAATTCTACATTTAGAAAGTGAAGAATTTATTAAAAAATCAGGGCGCACATACGACAAGCCAAAACTTCTGAACAAAATGCTATCAAGTCATATGTTCGGATTGGATAAAGTCGCGTGTAATTACATCGCATATTATGGAATTAAATTCGTTTGGCTAAAGGCTGTTCTGCATTTTAAAAGCAATTTTATGGAATTTTGTAGGTGAAATCCTTTTGACAAGAGGTGTGGTTGAAGTTGCACCAAATTCCGGAAAATTTAGGTTTTCTCACGATCCCCGAATTCACTTTCTCCCCTTGATGGGATTTTCCCCCGGACAAATACGTAATCAGGCGTATGCGTTTAGGTATTATAAGCTTCACCGTGTTTTTAAAATCAGTTCATTCGAATTCATTGACGCATTCATTTTGTATTTTGTCTATTTATTTGAACGAAATAAATCCTCAACAATATACAGTTTATCTTTTCGTTTGCCTATAGGAGCAAGTTGTTATACATTAAAGCGGAAAACGGGGTTACATACTTGTCTGACTATGTGCAAGCTGATATCAAAGGATGGCTTGCACGGGACAACAAGAAGTTAATACGATTTATTACTGCTAAGCAAGCCTCTCATCATGTGCACCTTGTAGAACCTGAAAAAATCAAATCTGACATAGTACAGTTTTTATTAGCTGCACATTGAGAGATTCACTCATGAATGAATTAAATAAACGATAACAGTTATTACGATTTCAGAGTATTCAACAAAAATTGAGTAGAGTGAATGTGGGTACAAGATAACACTATATATACACTTGTTTTCATTATATGAGTACATCTTTTATAAATATACCTACCTATGCAACTTACTAGAGACAAATTGCATCTTTTCGAATGCACGCGACGTGGCTGAATTTTTCATGCCAATTGAAAATTCATTGTATAAAGTTTTGTAAGTATGTAATGCCTTATTAATAGCTCCGTAGTAAGTAGCATGTAACATAATGTCTTACTTAACTAGTTACAACTTACGCTACTTTGTGAATTTTTAAAGTTTATCTATGCATATTAACAAAAATTTTTTTTTAAAAATTACACTTCATCAACTCAGTACGTACGTATATAGTTATACTGTAAAAATTAATCTATTTATGATACGATAACCCGGAGATTAGGGGTAAGATTGAACATTAACAGCATATTATCACAATGGGTTAATACATTTAATGATGCACTACTAATCGTAATCGTAAGTAGTTTTCCATCAAAAGTTGGCCTACTATATGCAATCTTTCTTTTTATCGCTAACAAGTTATTTTATTATAATATCATACATGCACGCTAATTATTTTTTCACAGCATTTCCACCACTGACTTCTTTTTTTAAGGAAACAGGATCGATAACGCAAATAGTAGGCGCATCCCATTTACTTTCACATTTCTTTGCACGCCAAACAAAGTACTGACAAATGCGAACAGAGAGTCGCGCAGAACAATTCATCATCACCCTAAATGGAGGCACCCACAACAGCCAATCAATAAGAAACTTGTAAAAATAGTAACAGAACTTTTCCATGGGTTTCATAACTGAGCGCAAATTCTTACAATTGTCTAGTTGAGCAATATCTTTGCACATGAATAGCATCATTGCCTTCGTCCTAAAGAAAAAGAAATATCTGGACGATCCTGCAGTCATCGACCTCCACAAACGCATGGCTGACTCGTTAATAATCTTAAAACTAAAGAGAAATACTTGCTTAAAAATTAAATGATTGGTGTCAGGATCGAAATTCTTGCTGATGCACATGTTGAATCTTTCCTCCATCCCAAAGATATGACCAAGCACTGCCCACAAGTGGATGAATCCATTGATACCCTTGGAACTCCCATCTGCATCAACCTTCTCATACACGCCAAACACTCTAGGGAATTGGACAATGAATCCGAGGAAGGCGTGTTGAATAATGACTAGATCATATTGACTCATTGGGACGTCCGGGTTTACCGTGATTAGGATTTTCGGCATGTGTTTGGTATTTGTGCAAATGCCACCCAACTGTTTTGTGTCCTCCTGAACCGCCTGATAAATCTCTCTCTCCTCCAACGTCAACTTCAAGTCTTCAAATGGCGGAGGAACATAGACCTTGAAGTTTTTCGCTGCATTCCTTTGCAAAGTTTGAATGCATGCAATTTCATTTCTAACATCATTCACTGCAGCAGCGTCAGAATTAGCTGTTGCGATGATTGATTGCGGTGACTCGTAAAAGCGTTTCAGGTACAGTATCATTTTTACGTATCGCTTCAGCGTATTTTCCTTCCTGTGGAGAGCGCTTGTTCGCAGCAGGAGAGACTGAATGGGTCGCACTGTTAGCAGAAACGCGATACCAATGAAATGGGCTAAGAGCACAGCAAAAAAGTTTCTTCTGACAAACTTTCGTCCTTCTTCCAGTAGCTCAGGATCAGCCCAGTCACACTCCACCTTTTTAGCACCTTCATTATTCTGTTTCGCCGCTTCTCCCCCATCAAGAGGGAACTCTTTAGTGTAAAACCCATTTGAGTCACAACTGTCAACCGAGGTTGTCGCCTCAAGGAGGGGTGCTTCTTCAACTAAGCTGTGAAACTGCTTTGTCCACTCCAACATGTAGTCCCTGTCACCACATCTACTATCGGTGCTGCTGCTACTTCCGTCATCAATAGTCACGTCAAGCGTGGGTATGCTGCTGTGTGCATCCTCAGTTAAATCACTGACACTCACAGTTTGACTCGACGCTTGGCTTTGTCTACGACTCTCTTCCTCCGACGAGAGGTGTAGGGTAAGCTCGCTTGTACTAGTCGTCCCCTCCATCGTCTTACTGACATTGACCTCTTCTTCGACTTGAATAGCGGAATTTCAGATCTTTTCACCTTCTCATGATACAGTTTTTTCTTATTGTCTATTCATAAGGATCTGGTGCCCTTTCTGAGAGTCACGCGAGCACATACAAATGCCAATTCTTGAAACAAAACTATACCACAATCAGTTGATGATAAAAAGACTCTATGTGAGCCATTAACTGTGAAAAAAAAACTTCGTCAACTGGTTTCATATGAATGCTCTATGCATGCCTGCCTAAAGACACTACAGAATTCATGTTTGCTCCTCTGTGCACACACGAACCAACTGAAAAGTCAAACTTGTAGAACCTGCACTTGCCCTAGTAGCAACAGTAAGACTGGTTACGTTTACAAATCAAGTCGCATTCCCAATAGCACGGAATATAGGTAGGTAAGTATATAGATAGTCGCACACATGGCTTCTATAGATGTGTGTGTGTGCGAGAATTTCGCAACTTCATCAGACAGAGAGAAAAAAACTTGCCTTTTGCCTATAATCATTATTTTTCCACTTTATGCCATCTTATTCATAGATATGCACACGAATAAAAATAAATAAAAATGTGAAATTGGAAGGATATAGAATCCATAATCTAAAAGGTAAGTGGTGTGTAGTTGATGTTGATGGTAAGCGTTGTGCAAGGGTCAGTTTTTTTTTGAATGCCGAATAAAATGAAGTGTATCCCACTATCCCACACACATTCGTATCGCGTTGTCTGTGACTTTGTTGCTCCTACTTGTGCAGTAGGTATACCTGCATATTAATGCTTTACGATTACTACGATGAGAGCTTAAATATTATATAACCTTTCACAAATATCACCAAAATTACTATGTAGAAAGAAACGTAGTATATTGTGGGTAATATTGTTGCATTTTTTATTGTGTCGATGGGTCCTGTCATGTGTATCATAGGTAAAACTAATATATGTATATACGACTGGGTTGTTATAAGAGTTAGTGGAGGTTACGCCGTCCTATAGACAAGCTTAGTTCAGCGATTGTTTTGTATTGTTTGTGAGTAAAGGCAATGCAAGGCACCATTTAACTGTGATGGCGATAGTTGATAATGATTGCACTATATTACATCTCATGAACCTAGTTAGGAAAATGATTGTGTGTGCTACCTTCACTGTGTACACTTATAATGATGGCATTTTTCTAGATTTTAAAGCCAAATTACTGCTGGCAAAACAACTTGTACACGAATGGTCCACTCGCAGAATGTACATGTCAAGTGTGTGGACGCATCATCAAGGTCTGTCGTTAAGAAAACTGAATAGCAATAACCAACTTTCTGTATTAGGGCTCCACTATCCCTACATCTACAACAAGTTTGTTTTTCCATACGTTACTTACATTACAAACTGTGCAATTCGTATGGTTTTGTTGTACAACGTACGATATTATGATAACAATTAAATAACATTGTGGCGTTGGTTAAAATATATTCCCAACCACACAACGCGATATGATGGGGAAACACGCAACTAGTAACATAACCAACTTTCGTTATCCCACTTTTTACTCTAATATAATATCTGCATTTTCATTTAGGTGTGGAAACATTTATGTATAATCCGTTTTTGTAAGAAGAAAATGAGTACTCTTCAATTATGTCTCTTCCACGAAATTCTCAAGATTTGTGTACGCCTTGCTTACGGACGGACAACTGTGTATTCCTTTTAAATACGTGATAGCCATCAACAAAATTGTTTGTTGGTGGGAAGAGAAATGCAGCTTTTTTTGTGTAAGGACACTTATTACAATGAACTTTAATTAGAGTGTGTTATGGATGTGCATGTTCATAGATATTATGGTACAACGCACTGGTCGCACTGATCTGATTGTGTAACTGCCTTAGCATTTTCCAAGTTACTGTGTGCTCCCTGACAAAATATACTATTTGCACCACTAAACACGGATACCTATATAAGTTGGGTGCACACTCACAAAACCAAATTAAAATACATGGTTGATAGAAATATATGTTCAGCTTGAATACCTGTGAGATTTAGCTGTATCGTCGAAAACCCGACTGGGAATACGGTGTAACAACACTTCGGCACTACGGCATTTTGGCGACAACTGCAACAGTCAGGGAAAAGGGCTTAGATTTTACGAGATACTCAGGAAACGTACACCAGCGGCAAGGGTTATACAGATAGAGGTGGAAAACGAGTCCAAGAGTGTATGAACTCGCATATTTTATAGTCCATTTCGATGAAGGTTGAAGGTGTTGTGGGAATAAATTTCGTCACTAAATTGATTGAATTATTTTCATATTGCCTTCGACTAACCACGAAGGCGTATTGGATACGGCGTGGTCAATAATGTCATACTGGGTAAGCTTGTAGCAATATATAGGTTTAAATGTGACCTTCAGGTAATGCAGAGTATTAGCTAAGCACTCTCTGCTGCCTGCTAGATAGAAGGCAGTTTATTACGCTAACTTATTGGGTTTTTGCTCTCAAAAGGAGTGCGTTCATTCCTCCATTCTCGAATGTATTGATTTCATGTAACCGTGACGTGAGTTGTGAGTTTATTTACTTAAACCGGTATGCACATAATAAAGGAGAAAACAAGCGAATCCTTTTGGCAAGAATCCAGTGATCAATTGACCATTAGAATGAGGCTTTTATTTGTAAGAAAATGCATACCAAATTCAACTTACATATTTTTACACCACTGCTGGATGGAACTGAATCAATTAATGTAATTGCCAGATGTCATTACATTCTACGATTACGATATGCTAAAGTTAAAACAATAAACACGGAATGAAGTGCAGCTTCACGGTGACTTTGCTGTCAACATGCGGATTCCTATCCTGCTTTGTGCATGAAGGAGCACAGCTTTGACAGAATGGTACTAAATATTCAGAAAAAAATGAAGGAATAAAAAATTCATGGGGAGGTGTCTGACTGAGCAAGCTTCTCCACTCTTCAGCCTTGACCATAGCCTTTGGCTGGGCTTCCTTTGCATTATACTGGTTGAAAATGCATGGATTATGGATACTGGATACGTGGCGCAGTAGTAATAGAATTTTTGCAATTTTTTCCTTTATTTTGGAGCAGCAATGTAGCAGCAGGTTTTAAAAAGAATGGACGACAAAATTAAGTACAAGACTGAGGCTCCTGTTGTCTGTAGTACGAAGTGAAAAAGAAGAAGTACAAGTTTTCCTGTCCTTGACAGGGTTGGTATTACGAATATTAATACTGAGTAAACGATAAAAGTATCAATCTCGAATCCAGTAAAAAACAACAATCCACCTTTTCCTATACACCTTCCTTTTCTCAGTACAATTTTCCGTCAAGATGATTTTTGTGATACCTTCCTGAGCTTTGGGAATTGACATAATATACATAATAAAAAATATATAACAATAACTCTGAATTTTCATCATTATTCCCAACTAGCCAAAATTATAATCATATTATATTACACGCGTACGATTACTGACAGATAGATGATATGATATTCATAGAATGGTCTATCCAGCTGAAAAGTGAAACTGTTGCTACAAGTACCTGCGCATGGGATGGGAAAATGAAATGTGTAATTATCGTTGACTGACGCAATTGTATTCGAATTGCTAGATTTTTATGTTTTTATGGTGGTACGGCATGTCCGCACCGTATTGGTTGGTATTCGTTATGTTCCTATCTTATGTTATTTGTGACTCCATATATGACCATACAATTTCAATTACAAAATTCAAAATTACAATAAACATTTCAATGCATGCAGTGCATCTGTTCGTTCAATATTTTAAAAAGTCTGCTACTTCCAGTCTTGATATGATATTCATAGAATGGTCTATCCAGCTGAAAAGTGAAACTGTTGCTACAAGTACCTGCGCATGGGATGGGAAAATGAAATGTGTAATTATCGTTGACTGACGCAATAATTGTATTCGAATTGCTAGATTTTTATGTTTTTATTGTGGTACGGCATGTCCGCACCGTATTGGTATTCGTTATGTTCCTATCTTATGTTATTTGTGACTCCATAATACAATTTCAATTACAAAATTCAAAATTACAATAAACATTTCAATGCATGCAGTAACGTGCATCTGTTCGTTCAATATTTTAAAAAGTCTGCTACTTCCAGTCTTCAATCCAGTATAGTCCAGTTCGGTATGGAATATGGAACTAAAATAAAGTTGCCTGAAATATTTTTCGCGTGCAAATGTTGTAAATGAATAAAAAGTAATTGTGGCGAAAACTTTTGACCATTCAAAAATGAACATAATTGAAACCTAGAGAATGTCCTATTATGGTGAGAAACTACCTCGACAGTTTTCTGAAGAGCTCATGACATGACCAGTGTGATGTGATGATGTGTGTGTGACGTGTGTGTAAGTGTGTATTTACCTATGTTATGCGTGTGTTCAAAAATGTTTTGGCCCCTTACAAAAGCGTTGGATGGAGCTGTAAACTTTTAATGCGTTGTTTGTCATTTGACAAACTAACCTTTGTTTAAAAAAAATGAGTGAATGGGCCACTATTGAGTATTAATTCGTAAATAAGTACACAGCTGTAATAAAAACGTAGATTATATAATATCCTCGTCAGATTTCCAATCGCATGTACGTACACAAATACGCAAGTGTGAATAACGATGGGATTTATTCATCTCATTTTCCTCACTTGATTGGCGTAGTTTGTACAAATGAATGACTTGACGCAAATTTTTTTCCCAATAGAAGTGAAGCAGTATAATCGTTTCCGCTTGCTATAAAAATGTCAGCAGGATTGTCAGTATATTGGTGTTTTGTTGCTGCAATTGAAATGAAACTGAATGAATGTAACCACCACGTAGGCATACAGGCATTATGCGACAAAATGGCAAATATTATAGTCCATGTGCATGCAATGTAACACAAATACACATTTTTATACGGTCCAGATCAGATGTAAAAAGTAGTTCGAATCTAAATTCCAACTTAAAGCCGTTTTCGTGACCTGTGATGGTGTTGGATGATAATAATGAGTCTACTACGGTGATAATTATATGCTATACTTATCATACATGACCAACTTTAAATGACACATCCACAATCAACGACAACTTATTTTTCCCCAATTCATTTATTAAGGGATTGTACGAACATGAACATATCTGAATCTGAAAATTATTATTATTATTAGCTTTGTGCGTGCTGAAAAAAAATTGTGGAGTACAGTGGGATAAAAGATTCAGTTTTTATTCAGTTTGCTACATCAAACCAGCGACTGCACTGCTATACTGGCTGTGTGTGGAGTTTGTTAGAGCAGACTGAATAAAAACTGAATCTTTTATCCCACTGTATCGTGTACCGCATAAAATTTTTACTATCACAATAGTCATCTTCATTCGCATGCAAGCTTGCTCTCAAAACTGGAAAGAGCAATTGCAAACGCTTGTAGAGGGCAAAAAGGATAACGGAAATCCAAGCAAAATGTATTCTCCGACTGTCGACCAAACTGGAGCATAATGTGCTCCTCTGCGACATTCAATTTAGTATTCAAGCACTTTTAAAACTGTTTAAAATAAATTACAATACAATAATAATGAAAGCATGATATAATAGCTGTTTACCATCGCATCCTGAAACGACCTGGAAGTTTTTCACAGACGGGGTTGACACGCGTCCAGCAAAGTTGAGAATGTACGAATGCGTTTCTCTACTCCAGGAAGGGTCCTTATTTTTTAGAGTCCATATTGAATCCTTTTCTTGATTACGGTATTGATCTTTATAGGAACAATGTAACACAAACACAAATCATATATCTCAAAACAAATCATCCTGTCAAACAGATTCAAGTAGTAAGAGTTGTATTACGTACATCCAAGGGATTCTTCGGTGATCCGAGGTCGAATTTCTTCCCTCTCCAGCAGGTTTTTCATTTTTGGAACAATCACCTTGATTTTCCGTGGCCCTTTGAACCCAAGTACATTCGGATCCTAACAAAATGTACAAATAATTCTTCAACAATGGATTTAAACGTGGCTTATATCATATTGGTACCCTGTGCAGTAAATACGGGATCATGTTGCTTTACATAGAGAATCAGTGCCAACTCTTCCTTGAATCGTTCCTGCTTGGATACTGCCGTTAACGCTCCTTTTTCCGGGGGTATGTGTGTACAAATAGAGCGACCACTGAGAAGGGTGAACTCTGTTCCGATGAAGTTCGAAGTCACAAGCCCAACACAGTACTCACTCTTTGGGGTAAGTTCTGCTGGATCTGTGCTCAAAATGTAGCAAGTTCCACGGAGACATTTTCGCTTTTTCGCAACAAGAACGAGACACTGAAACGAAGATAAAAGTCTTGAAGGAGACCTTCATGTGAATATGTAAAATTAATGTGGCATCTAAAAATTTTAACCTTTCTGTCGCCAGGCCCTTCCCTTTCTAAGTGCATATAATACACAGGGTATAATCTACCATCAACTCCTTTCTTCACTCGCGTGATTCGAGTCTTCACACTGAATCCTGGTGGAACAGGGAGCAGAACAAAGTCTTCCAAGCGATTATGAAGCCCACCAAGCATTAACTTGTAAGTGTAAAAACGTCCCTCTGAACTCGACATTTCTTCTCGCTGTAGGTTAACAAACAATTTTATTAGTTTATTACAATGTTAGCTAGTTACAATGTTTGTTTGATTTATATAGGTACGTTCATGGATTTATCAAATTTACCCTATAAAACAGCTTTGTTAGCTGTCGCAATTTGTTTTTGCCAGAAGCGTTCGCATCATCCCCAATACCACTGTACCAGTTATCATCATCCCGGATTTGTAATATTTTCATCAGCTCCTTCAACAGAGTTTCTTCTTTACAAGCTAGCATTGAGTCACCTAAAATCTCACTGGAGGCTGTGTCTGGGCGCATCAGTTCACAAACGTCAAACATGGTGCTAAGAGCAGTTTGGGGGACTGTGTAATCCCGATCACTGCCTCCACAATCGCTCTCGCAATCATCATCTTCACGCCCGGCTTGAAAAGACTTTTGCTTATTGCGGTTCCCTGACGAGCTACCATCTCCACCACCACGTGGATCATTCTCTCCTTCGTCGGGCATGGAGCTCTGTATTGTTTGCCAGGAATGAGTACCGTGCAGTAGTGTTCTCGTTGGGCTTACTTTTGCCCTGCGCTTGCGTCGCCTTTTGGTTATCTTTGATTTTGTGGCAGGATGAACACGTAACTCCTCCACAGATGAATGTCCAGTTAATCCTCCTCCTCTGGAACTCAGATTCCGATGCGTTTCAGGCACAACGACAACAGTGTTGGACGTTAATGATTGAATGGTAATGCCTGTAACGTAATGTCAAGGGTCCATCCGGTTAGGTTTTTAGTATACCATGTAATAATGTGAAAGCTCTATATTTCAATAACATATTAAAGTACATAATCCTCGTCATTTCCCACCTGAGGAACTAATGACAGCGTCCCGCGGAATTGAAGAATGCATCCCGTTATAAGTATTTAGCTGGTTCCGGGCAATTTTTAACTTTTGAAAATCATCAGTAACTTCCACTGTATCCCCCGTATAGTCCTCACAATCAATGAATCCACCGAGTCTTGTGACAGCGGATATAGGCCGTTCACTAATCCCAGGCGCGTTGCATCCTAAAATTTGCAGTCCATAATGATTATCAATAGTGGTGGTGTCGTCTTTTTCCCCTATGCAGATCTGGAAAGACTTGGCAGGATCATGGGGTGGAGAGGCATGCCGCGTTGATGCCCTATCCCTTTCACTATCCGTAACCTTTAAGCGGGCAGAAGGGGTAATTGGTCGAGAACGAATAGACTCATAAAGTGCCGTTTCTTTACCCTCATAACCTCGAAGAGATTCGTCCATTACAAGGATCCAAGTATATATAAGAAGGGTAACTGCGTCTTGTCGTAATGGGATTTTGCAATTTGTGACTTAATTAAATGGCATTTTAACATTCACTATAAGGTATGGGTTTTTAGATAATATACGGGTATTGGAAACTTAAAGATGTGAGCTGGCTGAGGTCGGAGGTACATCTTCACACAACACCACACTTTAAATCTTCCTGACTTTACATTTCTTTATGGAATCATTTGATTGAGTTTTCTACCTCCTGCATTTTCGTATCATGGTAACTTACTAGCTAAACTGGAGAGCTCAACAACAGGCCATTCCGCATTCCACAGTGTCATGGCGTGGCAGAGGATGGGAACGAGACGACGGGCGACGTTGCGACGCCTGCTTGAGCAAAGAAATGTGGCTGTTACAGTGTTACGCAATATGAACTGAAGTGCTATAATTTTGGAAGTAGAGGTGGTGAATACAATGATGCGCTCATACACTCGTAATAAGAAAAAAAACTTTTTTTATTTATCAGCATGTATCGCACGAAAGGTATATAACAAATATCACAGACAGTGTAGACATGACATAATGGAATGATTTAGGAAATGAAAAATATTTCATCCATGTAAATGCCTGCTGGAATGGAAGGGTGCCCTTAATGCTGGCTGCAATTTCACGTTGGATAAAAGAATAAGCATCTACAAAATTTTTACAGGACGAGTTATTTCAAACATACGAAATACACGAAATGCAGCAGACAGAACTAATAAAAATATCTAAATCAAGTGTGGCAAGGTGTGTATCCAACCTGGAGTCCGACCGAACCTGTGCGCACAGAAACGGAGAAAGAGTAGTAGGTGGTTGCTGGATAGATTGGGGAAAGTGAAGTGGGATGGGAGTGAGGATCAAGGATGTGTTGTCAACGCGACACCACCACAAAAAACTGATGCTGCGTGGCTGCGTCCCTCTGTAAAAATGAAAACAGAAACATCACCTGTTGTAGTTCCGTCAGTCAGTTCCGAGAAAACTGTGCATTATTTGCGATAAAAATTATCCAGCAAAAGTATTTTACAAGGATCTTTTTCCAGTGAACTATCATACAACGACGATTTTCCAGTGATTCATTCATCCAGTGACAATTGACCATGGCCTTCTTGTTTGAGCCTACCCCACCCGCCATTCAAATTGCTAACAACGGGTACCTGGACCGAGTCTGC
>JAANSN010005016.1:0-13439 GCA_036850665.1 Dicranocentrus wangi | reverse complement strand
CATCATCAACATAATAACAGACTGAGCAAGGAATTAGTCGGATTTGGTTTTCCTACCAACCTTGTGTGGCTTGTCCTCTTATGATGACTAATACACTCACTCACTCACTCACTCACACACACACTCAACCTGATCTGCAATGTGTCTTCTTTCTTTCTTCTCCTCTTCTTCTTCTTGTCTTCTTTTTCTGTGCAGAAACTCATGCCAAATGCCAACCGTTCGTCGTGGAATAATAGTAGTCGTAGTCGTAGTAGCGCAACTCTCCTCCTATATCGCATGATATCTCTCGCAAAAAGTACACAGCTTTTAATGTTGTTTTTACACAAGGGGCCGAGCGGAGAGAGAAACGGTAGAAAGAGGAACAACAACGGATGAAAATGAATGAATTAAAATTATGTTATGTATAATGTACATATTATGTGTGGAGGGGATGACGGACCAAACGCTCTAGAGCCGTTTTTTTCTGTTTTGTTTTTTCATAAAGTGAATATTTTATATATCATTACATCAAGTTTTTGGAGTAGTGATGGTTTGTGATGATAAGGAAGGATCAGAGAGAAGAGAATGAGCTACGCCGCGAATGCCATGATGATGATTATTGTGATGAGGAGGAGAATATAAACGCTTTTGGACCAAAAGCGTTTTATTCTCCTCATCATCATCATCATCATCAAAAAAAAGTTTATATTTTTGGTGTGTGTTGCGTTGCCTCTATCTGCTTTCCTCTTCTGGCCACGAAGAGCGAACGACTACTACCTGTGCTGTCTCTGGTTTCCCATATTCCCCTGTTTCGCTTTTCCCCTCTTCTCTGCTCTTATTCCATAATATCATACTTATTATTAGGTAGGTATATCATCTTGCATCGATATTTTAGTTTATGCTCCTACTCCTGACGTCCTAGTCCTGACTGAAGTGAGGACCCATTCGGTTATATCACTTTTCAGGGTAATTGTGATGAATAGCATGTGCACGATAAATATTGTGATGAGCAGAGTTTTGTAAATTTAAGCCGGATGAAGTTTTATTTCCTCTTGTAATCCTGATAATAGCGGGGAATCGGTGTTTTTATCATTTTCTCCTCCTGTGAAGCAGCAGCAACAGCGGTATTATAGTAGTATGATAATATATGTATGTAATATTATGTGCTGAACGATTATTTCTTTTCTAATGATGATATGGTGATGAGCCTAATGCACTCTGGGGCAGCAGCAGCCAGTTTTTAGTACACACACAGGAAAGGAATAAAACCGCATTGTACTGTAATCATTTTAGGAAACCGAGGTCCAAAAAACTTTGTTGAATATTATGAAGCTAGTAGAAAGCAGGAGCATTTGATGAGAGCAGCAGCAGCAGTTATGAATTATGGAATGTGGATATATATCATTTATGAGGACGTATATATATGTATGTGAGGATATATATATATATATATATATACAGTCGTCAGAGTCAGTGGGTGGATAATGCTCGCTTCCGTTCGAAACCTATTAGATTAGTTAGGATTTTCATTTATTGCAAAATAGGAATAGGTCTCTAAAATTACATGGCGTGGAGGCGGTCGGGGTCTCTTCTGTGAGTAGCGCTATCCCAAATTTCACCCTCTTTGTCTCCTCTCTCTCTCTCTCTCTCTCTCTCTCTCTCTCTCTCATGATGATTGTCTCGGGAAGGCAGAGAGTGGAAAAGATTGGCCAGCAATTTACTTTTGTGAATGGGGTGGGACCGTTGCTTCGTCGTCGTCGTTGGTGAGCCAGCCAGGTCAATAGTAGTAGTTTGGTAAATTTTTTTACGTAATGTGTACATATGGATGGGACGGAACGGTTGACATAAAAATTTCACGTCTTCAACAACAGATTGAACATTGAACGCTGTTTTGCGTTACTACCTCGATTTTCTGCTTATTACCATCATGCACTTTATGAGAGGGAGAAGAAAAAGGGAGATGCTGCTCGCTGATGCCCTTCTTCACTTCACAATATTTTTCTGACTTGGCTTTACCCTGAGCTGGTCACGTACAATAAAAATCTCCCCTTTACACCACCACGCAGCATACTTATTATTGCCAAAGTTGCATGACGTTTGGGTATTGTTTCATCCCCACGCTGGTTTTGACGACATGCACTCTCCGGTGATCATGGTCACCCCTCTGTATCCGAATTTATCAAAAAGAAACTAATAAGAAGAGAGCGACGACGTGATGACATGAAAAGCATATTATACAGTTGTGAGTGCAGCTGTGTATGATAAGTCATAAAACGTCATGGTGAGAGAAATTACTATAAAACCTGCGTTTACTCCTGGTACGCATTTTATATATGTATGTTGTTTTGTATGCAACTTTGTGAATAGAATCAGATCCCCTCCTGACGACCATGACCAGTTGGGAGGAGGGATGTAAGGAAAAAGTGGGGAATGTGTTTTCCACAAGCAAAAACAAAAGTGACACTCGCTCGCAACAACATAGTGTTGTTGTTGTTGTCGGTCGAGTGAGGAGTCGAATTGTAAAAAATGTGAAATGTAGTAGAAGAGATGATAAAGGAAAGAAGGAATAAAAATACATATACAGCATAATAACATATGCCACCCAGCCACCCCAAGTTATTACAAGACAATCGCGTTGCGCCCGGTGGTGGTGCTTTTAGCATGGATACACTGTATGCTGTAATTTATTCTTTTTATTGACTTGAGATGCCTCCGTAGTTAGTATTCCATATTACTTGGTGGATCGCCATCATCAGAGTAACGCCTACTTGTAAATCTTTATATGTTCCCTGAATAAGTCATGCGGTATACAAGTATTAGTTGATAAGCTTTAATAGAGGAAAATGTGCACTGGAATTCAAGTCGCTTGGAGGAATTCCAGAGCATAAATTGAAGAACATTTTTATTCACCGATACATATATATGAATGACATCTGACATGACATGCCTCCATTGTAAATCCAAGGAAATATGCTAAGCAAAAGATCAATTTAGACATGATTTGTTTATTGGTGTTAATGTATGTAAAATTATGTATTAGGTAGGTAACTAATATACGGCTACGAATCCTGCCCATGGATAATACGCTAAAAATATCTTGGAAACTATATAGTACCTATGCATACTTACGTTTTATTAGTTGTCATAGTCTTTTCAGTATAGTTAAAACTAAATCAGCCATCATTTACAAAATGACATGAAACTGCGACTCAATCTGGTAAAAGTAGCATATAATGTTGACAGGAATGCCTATATGCCTAAACGAAGTGGAGTGAATCCTCAATGAATTGGGAACCAACCGTGAATTATAAGTGACTTCACACTCGGTCGGCACTCGGGATGACGGGAGAGCCACTACGTAGGTATAAGACAATTTTTTTTTCATGACTTTCAGGAAATGGGAAGGAATCCCATCTCCTCAGCCGTGAGTCATTAGCGCTCTGAAAGTATCCCATTCAATCCTAATTTTCCTTCAACTTGACTCATATCTATCCTCTTGATTTTTCCTTGTGCGGGGAGATCCTTTTTCAGTAGTAGTAGTATGATCAAGAAAAGCACCAAGACAAAGCTAATCTAAGAGGCTTTACACCAAAAGCATCATCACATTATTTCACCCCCTAGTTTTTCCCCTTTCCATGTACATCTCGTCCATTATTACAGACAGAAGAGGAACCGCGTGAATCTACCATGTGTTGAGTTTTAGCTTTTCCACTCCTAATCAAGTAGGAATTTTCGTGAGTGGTTTGTGAATTGTGAGGCTGTGACGAGCCCTGTGATTATTTTCCTCTTCGGCTCCTTTCAAATCATGCCGTGTTCTGCAGAGATAAAAGCTGAACCATTATTGGCAAAAAAATATAGCTTACTTTATTATCACTCATGCTTGTACGCCGGTTTGGGTTACTTTCTTTGAAATGTGGGGATGGATGGATGCTTGCAATTCAAAACCTCTTCATTTCTGCACTTCTGTGTGAGATGGAGTACCTTTTTAACAACGGGGTGTGGGGTGTTCTACCGATATTGCGTGGAGATTGGAGATTCCTGCAGTATATATCTATATATGATGAATGAATATTATGGTAACAATAATATGTCAATTTCACGAAGGCAACCTTTAGTTTCCGCCTTTAAATGAAGCTATCACCAAAACATCACCCCACGTCGAGTTTTCAGAATACTTAGGTGGTCGGTCAATCTGACTCGCATCCCCTTTCGGTACTCTTATTGAAGTACGAAACGCTAATAAAAATAATGAAATTAGAAAGAAGTCTAGCTATGCATGTACAATAGTACCATCTTTTCCATTTTAAACAACAATAAGCCCTGCATATATTGTGACAAAAATGCATGAAAATATACTCACCAAAGTCACAAATTTTAAATCAAGGAGCTAAGTATATTATGCTAGTCCAGCAGGTTGCTGGCATCTTACTATTTCGTCTTTCTCAGCAATTCATTGAATTCCAACACGTCTGTCATGACATGAATCATGAAATCCGCGTGATACTTGGATGATTGTTTTGAGTTATTACCACAGAGATGACTCATGGAAAGGAAGCCATGCAATGCACTTGCTCGGGTGCGTCATGTGCCGTACATTTTTAATGAGTTATGTCCATTCTTTCATGGTGTACGTTGGCTAAGAAGGGATTGAGGCAACTGGGATTAAATTGAAACTAACTATGACAATCTAATTGTAACTTTGTCCAACATACTTAGTCGTACAAGATTTGAAGTATAGTTAATTCAACTAATAATTAGAGTAGGTAAACTCTGCATTAGTGCTACAATTATTAAAAGCAAACTTAAGAGATGTAAAAAATACAATTTATCCCTCCCTCGGCGAATTGAAACGGAAGCTTCAACTACCATAAAACAGCAGTTAAATCCTATTATGCTAGCTGGGACCATTTGAACAAGAATAATAATACACGCTTAAATAAACTCGTGAAGCAGGCTGTAAAGTAGTAATGGTGAACAGTTGATAGCTATTGTAACAACGCATGACGCATAATATTTGTACTTTATATTCCGTTGAAAGTCGAAGACGGCAATGCTACAAAACGCTATATTGAAAACAAACAAAAAACAGCTACGTATTATTGTACACTTTACTAACTCGTAAATGCTCATATTTATCATATACAACATGTATCAAATAACAAACGTTACATAATATTTTAGCCCTGCAGACGTACAAACCGACGCAACACGACAGAATAAAATAATGATCCATAATGTCCAATAGTTATTTAATTAGAGACGCCGAGTGCTTAAAGATTTGATTTAGTGTGACATTTTCATCCCACTAAAACACTGCAGAAGTTTTCTTAATTAACGCCCACCCTATTCTAATTTTTCAACCTTACCGTATGATCCTCCTTACGATTACAAACAAATAAGAGACACGTTACCTGCCAACCTGTTACCCACTACCTTATATCGCTTTTATAGCTACAAACAAACTCATAAAAGACGTAAATTACTTTTATGTAAGGTAATTAAAAAAAGATCTCTGGATACAAAAAGAACACCAGAAACTTCTATTCGTGGTGCGAAGAAGGGATCAAAACCATACTTATTTGAGTATTTTTCTTCGTTCATGGCTTAGCTTTGTTGATTTTAGGTAACCGAAAACGCTGGCCAGTTGGCAGGCAATGAAATTATTAAATAATCGTGGGTGTTGAAGACCTCAAATTGATTTTGTATAATGCAATTTGCACCGTCCCTCAGTTGCGGCTACGATTTTGGAATTAATGCAATATTAAGCCTATTTGCATTTTGTCGTACAAAATAGATTGGAAATTGTAATGTATTTTTCATGGAAATAATGTTATGCGTACGGGACGTTACGTATAATAAACCAAGACCAATAATACGTTACAACAAAGAGCGCAATAATGCATGCACTATAAATGCAACTTGCCATGTTTGATCGAGCAATGTGCTTTTAAGGATGCAATGTAGAAGAGTGGATATAAGTATATGGTAAAATTTGGAGAGGTTTGGTTGGAGATTTTAAAGCTAGACTTCTTTAAATGATATAATAAAACCATTACTTCATCCTAACGCTTGGATTGTCGGACTCGGATCTGTCCGACTGAAGCAAGTGATCTTGGATGAGTGGCCATGATTCACTCCAGTAGTGCAGTTGCAGTATACCTCATACGGGGATAGGACCAATTCCTTTAAATGATTATTATTATTACCTAAGCCTTAAAATCTCTCCATTCATTTCCATTTGCCGACAGGTTTTTTTTACCGAATTTCCCTTTTCCCGTTTGGTCATCATATTATGGCATTTGTGGTAGTAGTAGAGATTACAAACATTATGACTGCGGTCTTCAAAGAGAAGTTAATCATAGGTGACAAACATGCATAGAATGGGGGGGGGGAATATCACCGCAGTGATTCCTCGTACCGATCCCTTGAAGAACTACCGACCGACGATAAACCATGCACAAATAGAAGCCACGAAGTTATTTGCTAATCACCTAACCGAATTCAGTGTGGTATGAGGCCGGCTTAGAGTTATCCTGTCAGAATTGAAGATGAATATTATGAGGACTTCAAATCTCTTTCGTGTAATTACCAGTAAAAGGTTTTCTGAAATACGCTGTTGAGTTGAGTAGAAAGCTAGCCAACCCTTTCCATTGTCATTTATGAGAACCTACTCCATATATTCTTTGTCCGTGTTATTAAGATTGAGAAGGGAAATCACGGATTTTCGTTCAGTGCAATAATGATGCGACAGGGGCAAGTCACCCTAACAAATCGATCACCAGCTGCAACACCGGGTCGCGGTTGGAATTCGGTAAGAGGGTCACAGCGTGGTTAAGCGAAACCTTAAACCCATTCATGCACCCACATTTACACAATTTGATCTAGTAGTCGCCGGTAGAATTTCATAGGCATGCGTAAGGTTCATGATGCAATAAAATTAAAAATGGTTTAGTTTAATCGAAACTTGGCTTATTAGCCTAGTTGTTGAATTACTAGGTAAATAAACCACCACTTTTTGGTGTCGAATAGACGAATTCTTTCCAGCATATTGGACTAAATTAGAACATGCATTATCTCTTCATGAACGCATGTGGAACATTCAGCTGCGCGTAAAAAAGTAATAACCACGTTTGAATTTACAAATTATGAAGGTAATTCCGAGTATTTTTGTTTCCGAGAACTAGTAAAATTGTACGCAAGTAAAAGTACAGCAGGTTTCTGCATGAAACACGAAACGATTTTCTACTTTTCGCAGTAGGATCAGGATAGAATAGAATCCAAATGGAAAAAAAACTTTCTTGATTCCGTGCCAATTTGGTTTTCACATTTAATTGGCACGTCAGGGAAGACATTAGGTGATTTATTTTATTTGTACTACTGACTAGTGAAATTACTAGCACTAACCCGACTCTACATTGACTTTCCATAAATGCCAGCTGCTAAATTAAAGCGATGGGGTATATAAACTATAAACCATTACAACAACACTCTAATCTACATAATTGAAATGCATTTTGTAAAAGGGAATGGAATTAGTCAAAAAAGTTGAAATAGATATTCAATGGTAATTAGGTTAGTTAGGATATTAGTGCCACGACTCGTCTCACATTTGGAAATTCAAGTCACTTTCCCAGTGAAAAAACCACAAATCATTTGAGCGACATTAGTTACGTGGGGATTTCGCATCGCAACAGGTTAAAAACAAAGCCCAATTTTAATTTTACAAAACTACCTAATGACTACTACATATAGCATTGATGAATGATGATGCATTCGGTGGATCTGTGATTGTGCCTGCGTCTGCGTGAAACGCATCTTAAGGTTCCACGGACTGACTGGGAATGCATTATTAATGTTTATCTACTAACGTGTTTAAATAAAAATCCCTGAAAATACTTATGAGCGAACGAAGTATTCATTTTCCATCTACTGTGCAATTCATTACATTCGCTTTAATCATAAATTTTTGCTAATTTCAAATATGAAATATTGCAATGATTTTCAATTACAACATATACCTGGCAAATTTTGTATTATCTATATAGCTGTTTAAGTTAGGGAAAATTGCAATTTACATTATGTTAAAATTCGCAGCCATTTTCAACGCAGAAGAACCCAAAGACAAGGACATTGCTTTTTAAATGGATAAAATACTCAATGCTTGCTTTGCATGATGGAGATTACTTTCAAACTCAATTTATGATAATTTTGCACAACCAATATGTGAAGTTGAATCCAGGTAAACTACATCACTACATGGAAAATGTATACCTCGCCCCCATGCTTCCAAACCGAGTTGTTGCAAGCTGCTGTAACACTTAATCAGCAGGAGTAAAATAATTCGCAGAGAGAATAATACACAAAATTACACAATTGTAATACAATTACAGTATGTAAGATATTATTATGCAATTATATTTTGCATACAAAGAAAATCTGAATTGGCCATTCCTGTGATGCATTACAACATAAAGAGACACTTGGTGTCATTAACAAATAATATTTTTTTGGAAATGGAAACATTATTAAATGAAATTCCAACCTTAACTGGTTAGAAAATAGTTGGTACTTAAACCTTAAAATATGCAATCTTTATATAGGCATAAGTATTATTAGGAAGTATAGATATAGTCGAAGGTCATCATTGTGCACGAAGTTCCCTGCCGATTTTGTAAGACACAATTTTATTCCAATCGATCTTTGTTCTTGTTACTGGTAAAACTCGTCTTAGCGCCTTGAACGTCGTATCAGACATGGTCTGATAATTTTCACCTTAATAACACAAAATCATTTAGACAGTTAGTTAAACTGTACGTTATACTGTGCTGAAGTTGAGGCCGAGCGAGGCAATACAATCCTGAAACATAATTTTAACTTACTAAGAGCGTTATGGTACTCAGTTTCGGCAGTTTCCACGAGTTTTACGAACTCAGCCGCGAATTCTGATTCATTCTGAAATAAAGTAAGAAAACAAAGTTTTGATATAGTTTTAAAAAATTTCATGCGAAAGACAAGATGTTAAAGTACTTTGACGCCGTCCGCCGTAATAAACTAGTAGAAAAGAAACGTGTAGAAGAATACTGTTACAAAAATCTTGTGATTAATTGTATGTGGAAATTCTCGACCAATTACAATTTACAAGCAAGACAAAATAAACGATTTGTAACTAGTTAAAATTTCTAAAGCTCTAAAACTACTTTTTAATGTTGAATGTAACAGAATCCATTAAAATTGAACTGAACAGCAGCTAAAGGATAAGGCAAAGTGTGCATAACAGTCGTTACTAGTTTTGTCTTTCCCTTTTGTGAGTTTTATATTTTAATTAATTACAAACCTAAAGAGATACAAATTAAAGTTTGCTAAAATACTTACCGCCACTGTAATGGTTTGTTTGACATCTTTCGAACTAACCAACTGCACGTTTCCATCCTCATAATAATGCACTTGCACTTTGATTACACCTTTCAGCTCAACAATTTCTCCAGAGGAACTGGGATCAAAATTGACTGTCCACTGGGACCTCCATCGACCGTTCCTAAAGAGGTTTCAAATGAGTTACTACTGAAGAGATATACCCACCATTATATTTAAACTGACTGATCTGCAATGTGCTTAAATATACCAAAAGTTTTTCGGTTGAAATTGATGATCCTCAATACATGCAACCAAAGTAACTATATTCCCTGATAATTTGGAGAAAACAGAACAACTTCCATGAGGATAATGCTGGGAAACATAGTTTCCAAATTCGATATCCAAGGATCCCCTCCATGGCTCGCTTTTCCGATCCGGTTCCCACGGCTGTCAAAACCATACCAAAAAAATATGTATATAAAATATGCGCAATCTATATTATACAGTATTAACACATGAATCCTCCAAAAACAAGCATCTGTACCTGGAATTCCGATGCCTCCTTTTTCAGATGATCATATTTAAATGACTGCTTCGAGCGTGGGTCACAAAATCTCCCAGATCCAAGATCATTGTGCTCTGTGATTATTACACTTTGATCTACGCCAGGAATTTTGCATGGGGTCAACTGATCTTTATTATACTGTGCAAAAGCACTGCAAATAGATAATTAAATGAAACAAAAATGTCACACTTTTTATGTTCAACAATGTAAATTCTAAATCAACATATATATTCAATAGTAATAATTAATAAATAGCAACAAACCTGGAAGCACCTTCTTTGAGGAGAGTGTCGTTATTTAAAAGTGTTCGAACATCTAAAACACACAAATGAATTTCAACAATGAATCATTTAATAAATTATAGTGTACGACGAGCATGTTGAAATCCGGGTGGTGGTCACCAAAAATTGCAACTAATTAATCCTGCATATCAAAGAATATTTCACTTGAGTCTTATTCATTAAATCCAATTTGGCATGAACAACTGACAGTTGGTGCAAGTGACAAGCCCTAAACTAATTTGATCACACTTTTTGATCTCACGTTTCTCAGCTGTTCGTAAAACTGTCATAAGCAGGCAGGAAACAATGGGATGATGGGTTAACCGAACTTGCTTGTAACTTGTGTGGAAATATTATTTCGAAGGAACAGATGATGATGACCATTATTCATACCAAATGCATCATGTTGAATGAAACATACAACTGTCAACTGAAAATTGGAATTTATTACACGCTATACATAGATTTTAAACAGTCGCTAAACTCATTCATCGTTGACATTATGTCATATGTCACAGCTCCATCTTGTCACCTACAACCTTTGACTCTACTACTGGTGCTGGTGACCACCCCAACTCTACTTTAACCACCACACCTGCCTGATAACCTCTCCATCGATTCTTCTAACCTGGCCGGACGTAACAAACTCGTCATCGGCTCAGCACCGCCCGCAAATTACATATATATTTACCATTTTTATCCACACAATTCCATCCACCAGTCACCAGTTACTACTACTTACCATTAAAAACTTCGTTAAACTCCCCCGGTGGAGAATGCAAAATGAAATCCGACACGATGCGGACCTGTCAACACAAAAAAGACAAACCACTCATCAAATTATCGTCAGCAAAATATTTTACTCCCCTTGTTCATACTCCATACTCCACAAAAAAAAATATTCCCCAGCCCAATCAATAATGAAATGAATAATAATAATAAAAAATTATCAATAATAATAGTGAATGATGATGATGATGAATGATGACTCACCTTCTCGGCATCAGAAATAGGTTCCTCGATTTCAGACGCCATCACTACAATTAATTACTACTCTCAACGGCACACACTTGACATTCAACACCTAGCCGAACCTCATTAAATTATACACAAACTCGTCGTTTGTCGTTCTTTCTGATGATGATGATGATCCTTCCGCAAGGACTCGAGACTGCAAACAGCACTGGATTAAAAAAAAGTCTCTCAAAAAATTGATTGCTAAAAAATTAAACAGGTGTTGGTAGTAGTAGTAGTAGTAGTAGTTCGTCAGTGCAATGATGGCACTGAAAATATTTCTTTATTGGTTTAACACTCGAACTATAATATTATTATAACACACAACTCGACTCCAAATAAAATGTACGGCGTCGTCGACAGGAAGGATGTAAAAAAATGTAGACAGGAGGAGAGGAGAGCAATAATAGTAGTAATCAAATAATATATGGAATAATATACTATATTGAATAATACTTAATGTTGAATATAGTAGCTTAAAAACAGAGTTTAAGACAGGCAGGTCACAATAAACACACACAGAGACGCAGACACACTCTTGTTGTAAATAACTTTGATATACATGTATATATATATAGATAGATAAAGTTCGTTCTATTACCCTTCTTCTTCTTCTTCTCTCCCTGCCTTGCTTGACTAACTTAACTACATGGAGTATAAAATTGGAATGGACTAAAAAAATGATTAATAAGATGACGATATTTTGTTGGTGACGAAAAAAAGAAGTGCATTGAATGTTGAAAAAAATAGGTATTTTTCTCTCTCTCTCGCTCGCTGTGTGTGTATTGTGTATGAGTAATACACGGATGATGTTTGAGATTTTTTTTAACACATTCAACTCGAGAGTCAGATCAGAGAGAAGAGAATAGACAATTCCCTACTTGGACATACTACTACTACTACCACTACCACACTGTGTATGTATCACACAGTCATAGTCAGTGTGTCCACCAGGAGGATATATGTATTGGCAGATTGTTGGAACTTGTACTAACACAAGATATATAATATAATATTAAAATCTGTATTCCTGTGCACTCTGTGCAGAGAGAGAGAGAGAGAGAGAGAGAGAGAGAAGTGCAGGCAGATAACTTATAAAAAAGACTAAACTAAAACTTAATACTTCTTGTCTTCTTGAGTAAATAGGAATTAGGAATGAATGTGGCTGAACTGAATATTATGTGTTGTGTGTGCTATAAAAGTTGGTGGTGGTGATATGCAAAATATTATACTCTGGCTCGAGTAAATAGAGAGAGATGTGAGATGTGTGTGTAAAAAGAATTTTTTTTCTCATCTTTTTGGTCATATGTAGTACATAATAATAATAATGCCGATATATGCGATTGTGTTGGAAGACTACTATACTGCACTGTAGCGGCTTTTTGGTGAAAGTAGTAGATAATGTGATATAATATTTATCATTTATGTTATATGAGTGGATTGTGTATAATAATATACATATGCGCCATGCGGAGAGGGGTTTTAGGGCTCAAATCTTTTGGGGGAAATAATACACGACGACGAGAGTGGAGGATAGATAGCGGTGTGTTGTGTTGTGTACGCACAATAATAATATGAATTGGATAGTTATATCGAGCAAGCAAGCAAGCAAGCAATGCAAAATGTAATGCATTACTTAATTCTGCTCTGCTGCTGCTATGCTGATCGCCACCTCAAGTCGTCAGTCGAAGGCTCCCCAGTCGACACCTCTTCGAACGAAACGAACGGTTTTGAGTTGGCTTTGACTTCTTGTACCTTCTTATCTAATCTTTCATACATCCATATTATCTATTACTTACAATTTGAATACTACTAGTTACTACACCTCGCTATTTAGCCTTAGCCCTGTCATGTATTCGCAAGAACCATTGCGTATTTTCGCATGCAGACTCAAGGAAGTAATAAACCTCTCAAAGGTAGAAGTAAGGAGTGCGTGATTGTCCTTTATAGAGTTTTCTGACTTTGCAGTGGAATGAGTGATTACTAGTGTACTGCGCATGTAAATCACTGAATAAAGACTTCAAAATGCAAATACATCATTGTATTTGAAATCAGCGTTGTCTATAGCCCCAGTATACTCAATTTGAGCAATTTTAAAAATTTTAGTGCGCACTGAAAAATCACTGATTAACTATTTCAAAATCCAATTTTATCACTTCATTTGAAATCAGCGTTGCCGATAACCCCTGCATACTTAATTTGAAACATTTTCAAATTTTTAGTGATCACTGAAAAATCACTGATTA
>JAANSN010005015.1:0-13441 GCA_036850665.1 Dicranocentrus wangi | reverse complement strand
ATTTTTACATTGAAATGTAGTCATTTTTGTAAAAACTTGTCGTGTTCTTGTTTGTTGTAAAACGGAGCTCTGATTTAGATGACTTGTTGCGGATTGTTGTTGTTGTAAAATTTTCTTTACTTGTTGTTGTTTGTTCTTGTCGTAACTGAAAACTTGTTGTACAGAAACTTGTTGTGCTGTGTTGTAAAAATAGTCTTAACAAAAACTTGTTTGTTGTGTTGTGTGCTAAGCCCAGGCGCACATCTCTGGTTTGCTTGCATCCTTATATATAATAGTCGTATATCCATAATCATTATTTCATCACATCATCACCAGTCTAGTAGTATTAGTCCAGTGTTCGCATGTCTTAATTGTTGCAACAGGTTTTGACTTCTCTCTGTGCCACAAGTGCAAAGGGATTTTCAAAATGACAGATAGTTTGACGGTAGTAGATTCTCCCGACGAACTACTACTGGACAAGTTGGAAAAGGATCAACTTGCACGGTTAGTAACAGAATTCAGATTGGCTACACAAGGTAAATATACTTGGAAGTATATAAACATAAACGTGGAAATAAATCTAAAAAAGCTTCCAAAATTACCCATAGTATTTTTTAACTTGAGAGTATATTTTATATTCCATTCCATCCATTAACTATATTGGATAGCTCAACAACTCCCCATTCCTGACGAATGTGATGATTTTATAAAGCGATGCCTCCGGCAAAAGGATTTTAACATGGACAAGGCCCTGGAACTGGTAAAATAAAACATAAAAAAATCGGACTTTTTTAGTCCGATAACTCGCGAACCCCGGCCGGATACTTTAACAAAAAACTCAAAGTGGATTCTTTGGGCTCATTTTTTAGAGTAAACAGTTTCAGATCGCGATAACGGAAATTCAAAAGTGGGGAGTCCCTTTGTCTCCCTCGCTCCACCAAGGGATTTTCAACAAGTTGCTGTTCATATTAGCGAAAAGAGACTTGGCTGGGCGAAGGATACTGCTGATTAATATGTGTAACAAGAGATTTTTACATTATTTTTTGAGAGAGAATTCAGAGTTATTTTGTTGCTGATGACTTGCACATTTCGCTTCATCACATTTTTTTTTAAATTTAGCTGCTTGGGATCCCAATGAGTATCCCTTTACAGAAATGTTGACAGCCTTGACCCTGATACTACAATTTGCAACATATGAGCACCTGGAGTCACAACGGCATGGCGTGGTCATAGTTGTAAACTGGTCTGGTCTCTCCGCCCATCAAGCTTGGAACATAAGTGTACCGCGCACAATAAGTTTTGTGAGTTGGATGCAGGTACATTTCAACCACGAGTCACAGCAAAATTCTTGGTTTTGGGTATTTGTGCGAAATGGGCGTTTAAAATACTTATTTACAGCTGGAGAGTTTACCCAAATTTGGTTTTTAGAAAGGCGTAGTTGGCAGGATCAAAGCTCTTCATTCTATTTTCCATCCGAGAGCCGTATCCGTATTATTTGGAGCGATTAAACCCTTTTTATCGGCAAAGATGCAGCAAAGGGTAATAACGAACGGGCGTTTTAGCAAACTGTCAGTTATTTATTTTTTTGACGGGATTATTGTAATTTGAAATAATTTAATAAATATTTCACATATTTATTAGTTTATATTCCACGGTGATAATGTGTCCAGCCTTCATAAATACGTTGAGCCAACTGCCCTTCCTCCAAATNAAATCTCAGAGATGATGGTAGCAATAATAATAGTAATAGGAATGTCAGTTATGAGGTTAGTGACTTCCGGGACACGGAGCTTCACGAGAGCCTCCTCCAGCAGGATCCCTTTTTCCAGAGTAAACTGCTGATTTTTATTATTATATTATGCACACAATTGGATTCCGGAAAAGGAATGATAAAACTACTTCGTAGTAATAGTAATAATTCAAACTCAATTTGCATTTTCCTTCTAGCATGGATTGAAAAGGGATTTCCGACAAAATGAGATACGCACGCCTCTTGGCCTCTTGCTCTTCAGTCAGGTCAATAAACTAAAAAACTAAAAAATATATCAAAGGAAATGTGTCGAAATTAATGTAAAACCCCTTATTTAAGTTTAACATAAAATAACATCAAATTTCAATCCAAAGTTGCAAAAATCTTTTTTGTGACCACATTCTATTGCGATTTTTCCCCTAGTCGCGAATTTTTTATTTTTTTATTTTTTCAATTTGTTTTGTTGTTGTCCTAGAAGAGGTTGCATGCATGCACCACTGATTTAACATTGGCATCATCAATCGCATCGCAATCTACCTCTATATGAGCGAGGATGCATAATATTAAATAGTAAACATGTTATTGTATTACTTTTAAACACGACGCACGGCATTCTGGATCTGGCTGGAATTTCTGTTCTATCCTCTAAATGGACTAACGACTAAATGGACAATGGTTAAAGTCCACTACTATGAACTTCATATGAGCATTCGCATTTGGAGAGAGCAATAATCACATCACATCACGGCCAATATAATATACTCTAGTTTGCTCTACCAGAGATTTGCCACTTGCCATGCTGCTGCTGACTTTTTCCTAGTACAACTTGTATGTACCTACACCTACCTGTGTCTCTTTCAGTGTCATCTCTAATCACCACATATGCATGCACCACCACAAGTTAAATTGTTCATGAGGTACACTTTTCGAGATTATTTCAGCAGGAGCAAGTAGGGATATCAATATATAATAATATATTATCGCAGCCATAGCTGATTGTGAGTTATTTTTTTCTAGTACAACTACTGATATAGTGGTAGGTATGCCTGCATCGGCTGCATCTTTATAATAGTCGCAGTCGCATCGCATATCCATTATCATCATCATCACTACTACCACCAGTCTAGTGGTATAGTCTAGTGTGTTTGCATGTCTTGTTGCAACGGGTTTTAACTGTCTTCTCTGTTGTGCCAAGGGCTTTTTTCAAAATGACAGATAGTTTGACGGTAGCAGTAGATTCCTCCGACGAACTACTACTGGACAAGTTGGAAAAGGATCAACTTGCACGGTTAGTAACCGAATTCAGATTGACGACTCAAGGTAAATATGGTTAGAAGTTTGTATATAATGAACGTGGAAATCTAAAAAAGCTTCCAAAATTACCCATAGTTTTTATTAACCTGAGAGTATATTTTATATTCCATCCATTAATTATAATATTGGATAGCTCAAAAACTCCTCATCCCTGACGAATGTGATGATTTTATAAGGCGATGCCTCCGGCAAAAGGATTTTAACATGGACAAGGCCTTGGAACTGGTAAAATTCTTAATTAACACACTTTTTAGTCAGATAAATCGCAACCCCAGAAAAAACAAAAACCCTTGTAATAGGACCAAAATTCAAAGAGGAGTTTTAATTTTTGGAGTAATTTTTTAGAGTAAACAGTATCGGATCGCGATAAGGGAAATTGAAAAGTGGGGCATCCCTTTGCTTCCATCCCACCACCAAGGGATTTTCAACAAGGTGATGTTCATACGGTCCCAACGAGACTTGGCTGGTCGAAGGATACTGCTGCTTAATATGGGTACGAAACAGAACAGACAAGAGATATAATTGCCTATTTAGATATTATGATGATATCTGGCGTCATGGTGAACGGACCGGACCGGACCGTCCATGAAAAAGAATAGTAGTTTTTTTTTGGTTGCTGATTGATTTCTCCTACATCTGAAAGGTGCTTGGGACCCCAATGAGATTTCCTTCCACGAATTCTTGACAGCCATGCTCCTGATACTACAATTTGCAACATATGCACATGTGGACTCACAACGACATGGCGTGGTCATACTTGCAAACTGGTATGGTCTCTCCGCTTATCAAGCTTGGAACATTAGTGGTGCAGTACCACGAGCAATACGATTTATGAGTTTGATGCAGGTACAATAATAATAACCACCACCCATGCAACAAAATTCTCGGACTTGGGAAATTCGTTCGTGCGAAATGGGGTTTTTGTTTAAAATAAAAAATAATAATAATATGTATTTGCAGAGAGTTTTTTCTCCAATTTTGGTTCATATTATAGAAAGGCGTAGTTTGCAGGATCAAAGGTGTTCACAGTATATTTAATCCGAGAGTCGTATCCGTTATATTTGGAGCATTGAAACCCTTTTTAACGGCGAAGATGCAGGAAAGGGTAATAACGAAAGGGCGTTTTAATTAAAAACTGCCAGTTAATTATTATTTCTTTTGAAGGGATTTATTTTTTTTGAAATTTAATATATATTTAATATATTATTATATTTAGTTTATATTCCACGGCGATAACGTGTCCAGCCTTCATAACTACGTTGACCCAACTGTTCTTCCCCCAAATCGCAGAGATGCTAACAATAGAAATGTCAGCTATGACGTTGATGACTTCCGGGACAAAGAGTTTCACGAGAGTCTCCTCCAACAGGATCCGTTTTTCCAGAGTAAACTCATTTATTTTTACGCATACAATATCGGATTCCAGAAAAGGATAATAGTAGTAATATTAATAATAATAATAGTTCAAACTCAATTTTGCTTGTTGCTTATAGCATGGATTGAAAAGGGATTTCCGACAAAATGACACACTCTTGAGGTCAAGAAGCTAAAACAAATTACGACAAAATGGATGACCTAAGATTTGTATTGTGAGCACATACTGATGATTTTTTCACAAGATTTTGCATGCATCCATGACTGATTTAATATTGACACACGCAGCACATATACCTATGTACATATTATGAGGAGTAATGAGGCATGAGGACGCTATGTAAAGATATATAGGATATAGATATATTATATTGTATAGCTCCCTGTGTGGACGCATAATAATATGTTACATCATACCTCATTTAAACAAAGCAGTTTGAGTTTTCTGCTGTTGCTTACCCAAAACAAGAATATAAGTATGTGGCGAGAAATGGAAAAACATTGCAAAATAAAATTGAGCAAAAAAAAGAAGAAAAACGAAAAACTGGAAATGGACAATTTTTGATTGCTGTGATACAGGTATAGTAGTAGCAATAGTAGTAATGCATTGCTATGGGCATATATATCCATCCTCCAAATGAACTAAAGTCCACTACTGCTATGATTGAAAAACTATTATTGTGGTTCACAACCGTTCGCATTCGGAGGGCAATAATCACGGCCAATATATAATACAGCAGCCATTTGCCATAATGCTGCTGACTTCTTCATATGTCCTAGTACAACTTATGTGTATTTACATACACCTGTGTCTCTTTCAGTCTCATCTGCTGTATCTCGATATTCTCGATCACCACGACAGGTTACTATCCTTGGAGTACACTTTTCGAGATTATTTTTGGAGGAGAGCAGCGTTATTTTTTCTAGTACAACTTATATAGTAGGTATGCCAGAATCTTTATAATAGTCGCATCCCATATATTATCCATAATCATCAGCACATCATACCAGACCACCATTATACCACAAGTCTAGTAGTCTAGTAGTGTTCGCATGTCTTGTTGCAACAGGTTTTGTCTTCTCTCTGTGCCAAGGGATTTTCAAAATGACTGATAGTTTGTCGGTAGATTCCGACGAACTGGGCAAGTTCGAAAAGGATCATCATCATCTTGCACGGTTAGTAACAGAATTCAGATTGGCTGCACAAGGTAAATAATAATAACTATACTTACTGGCAACAACAATTATCATTCGAATTGCACTTGAAGAAACTTGTGGAAATCTAAAAAAAGGCTTCGAAAAATTACCCGTAGTTTTTAACATGAGAGAGTATTTGATATACTTTCCATTACTTATGGATAGCTCAAGAACTCCTCATTCCTGACGAATGTGATGAGTTTATAAGGCGATGCCTCCGGCAAAAGGATTTTAACATGAACAAGGCCGTGGAACTGGTAAAAATAAAATAACGCAATTTTTTTAGTCCGATGTTAAACTCGCAACCCCTGAATACTTGGATTTTTGGAGAGTCATTATTTTATTTTTTTAGAGTAAACAGTTTCGGATCGCGATAAAGGAAATTGAAAAGTGGGGAATCCCTTTGTCTCCCTCACTCCATCAAGGGATTTTCAACAAGTTGCTGTTCATATTAGCGAAAAGAGACTTGGCTGGGCGAAGGATACTGCTGATTAATATGCGTAAGAAGAGATTTTTTTTTTACATTATTTTTATTTTTTTGAGAGAGAATGAGTTAGTTTGCTGCTGATGATTTGCGCCTTTCGCCTCCTACATTTTTTTTTAAATTTAGCTGCTTGGGATCCCAATGAGAATCCCTTTGCAGAACTGACCACAGCCTTGACCCTGCTACTACAATTTGCAACATACGAGGACCTGGAGTCACAACGAAATGGTGTGGTCGTAGTTATAAACTGGTCTGGTCTCTCGGCCCAACAAGCTTGGAACATAGGTGTACAGCGAGGGATACGATTTCTGAGTTGGATGCAGGTACAATGATAACCAGAACCACCCGTACCCACCCGCAACAAAATTCTTGAATTTGAGTAGTCGTTTTTGTGCGAAATAGGATGTATTTACAGAGAGTTTTCCCCAATTTTGGTTCATAGAAAGGCGTAGTTTGCAGGATCAAAGCTATTCATTGTATTTTTCATCCGAGGGTCGTATCCGTATTATATGGAGCGATGAAACCCTTTCTAACGACAAAGATGCAGCAAAGGGTGCTTTATAATTTTTTTATTGTATTATTATTAATATTTATTTTAAAATCTATTTTTAAAGGTATTGTAATTTTTTTCGAAATTTAATATGTATTTCATAATATGTAGTTTATATTCCACGGGGATAATGTGTCTAGTCTCCACAAACACATGGAGCCCAGTGGTCTTCCTCCAAATCTCAGAGATGATGGTAGCAATAGTTATAATAATAGGAATGCCAGTTATGAGGTTAATGACTTCCGGGACAACCAGCTTCACGAGAGCCTCCTCCAGCAGGATCCATTTTTCCAGAGTAAACTGCAGATTTTTATTGTATTTATTATGCACACAATTGGATTCCGGAAAGGGATGATAGTAATAATAATTCAAACTCAATTATTTGCTTTTTCCTTCTAGCATGGATTGAAAAGGGATTTCCGACAAAATGAGACGCGTCGTATGACGTACGCCTTTTTACGCTTCGCAGTCAGCTCAATAAAACAAAAAAAAAAACAAAGAAAAATATTTAAGAGGAAATGTGTCGAAATGTGTAAAACCTCTTATTTAAGTTTAACAAGATAATAATAACAATTTCAATCCAAAGTTGCAAAAAAAATCCTCTTGTTTGTGTGACCACATTCTATTGCGAGTTTTTCCCTAGTCGCGTATTTTTATTTCAATTTGTTGTTTTGTTTTTGTCCTAAAGTTTTTGCAGCTGCATGCATGCACCACTACTGCTTTATTAACATTGGCAATAAATCGCATCGCAACGCAACCTACTTACCTATATTATGTGAGAAGGACGCATAATATATTACAATATGTTGTTGTATTATTATTACTTTTAAACCCTACGGCATACACTCTGGATCTGACTGGAATATCTGTTCTTCTTGCTTCATCAAAACAAGTGGTGAGGATACATAGGGGTGTATCATGCTTCACAGTTCACACAATTAATTGCACCTATATACTCGGCAGTAAAAACGTGGAAAAAATAATAAAAATTTTAGCAAAAAAAGAGCAGAAAAACTGGAATGGACAATTTTGTGATTGTGTGAGACAGTATTATATTGTAGCAAATAATAATGCATTGCTGGACATAAATAATATAATATATCTTCTAAATGGTGAATGGATGGAGTACACAATCTAGTCCATCTACTACTATGAATTATTACTAGTTCATATAGTATTCATTTACCTTGAGTGAGACTTTTTTACGCTTCACGACTGTTCAGCAGGAGCAGTAATCTCAATATACTTACTTATAGAGCATAATAACTAACTAGTAGCAGCCATTGCATTATTGCCATGCTGAATTATCCCTAGTACAAAAATTGTGTTATATATGTACGTACACCTACCTAACCTACTATAGCATCTTTCAATCTCATCTCATCTCATCTCTAATCATCACCATCACCACAGCGCCAGTGGTAGATAGAAGTTTAAGGGGATTTTTGAGAGAGAGAGATTTAAAATGAGAGATAGTGGTTTGGTGGTGGGTTCATCCAACGAACTGGACAACTTTGAAAAGAATCATCTTGACCGGTTAGTAACCGAATTCAGATTGGCCGCACAAGGTACAGAATATATAGTAATATAGTACAGTATAGTAAAACTCTTTTGCAATAAGTAATAATATTTTCAGAGGCGTTGTGTAGAAGTGATGGACTAAACAAAACTATTAAAAAATCACCAGGATTATATTGGAATTTCGATTCGATATATAGCTCAACAAGTTGTCATTCCCGACGAATGTGACGATTTTATAAGGCGATGTCTCCGGATGAAGGATTTTGACATGGAGAAGGCATTGGAACTAGTAATAATTAATTAATAAATAATTAATAAAATATATATTTAAGTCCGACTGTCCGACAAGTCAGCCCCCTCCCGCCCGCTCATTTTTGTGACATGTTTTTTAGAGTAAACAGTTCCGGGTGGCGATAAGGGAAATTGAAAAGTGGGACTCTCCTTTCGCTCCATCCCTCCACCAAGGGCTTTTCAACAAGGTGATGCTCATGCTGAACCAACGAGACTTGGCCGGTCGAAGGATACTCTTGGTTAATTTGGGTAAGATGAGAAGATTTATATTTGTTTATTTATTTAATAATAATATTTTATGTCATGTCAAATGTCAATGATTTCTTTTTGTGTCGTTTCGTCATCATAGGTGCTTGGGATCCCAACGAGAATTCCTTTCAAGCATTTTTGACAGCCATGACCGAGATATTACAATTTGCAACATATGAGCACCTGGAGTCACAACGGCGTGGCGTGGTCATCGTTGGAAACTATTCTGGCCTCTCTGCCCATCAAGCTTGGCACATTAGTGTACAACGAATACTACGATTTACGGCTTGGCTGCAGGTACAGAGCAGAGCAGAGCAGAGACTAGGCAATATACTGGTCGGGATTTTGCGGATATTTTTTGTTCGAATAATTAAATACTTAATTTGGCTTAAATTTTTCCCCTATTATATAGAAAGGTGTAGTTTGCAGGATTAAAAAAATTCACAATATATTTCATCCGAGAATCATATCCGTTATATATGGAGCGATGAAGCCCTTTTTAAGCGACAAGATGCAGCAAAGGGTGGGAAATTTTTGTATTGTCTTTATTATTATTTTTAAAGGCATTGTTGATTGTTTTTTAAAAATTTAATATGTATTTCATATTTAGTTTATATTCCACGGTGATAATGTGTCCAGCCTTCATAAATACGTTGAGCCAACTGCTCTTCCTCCAAATCTCAGAGAAGATGGTACTAACAATAGGAATGCCACCTATGACGTTGATGACTTCCGGGACAAGGAGTTTCACGAGACTCTTCTCCAGCAGGATCCCTTTTTCCAGGGTAAGCCCACTAATTATTACTATGCACACAATTTATTTGGATACGAAAAAGGAATAAGAAAGTGGATTCAAAACTCAATTTGCGTATATATTCACTTGTGTATATATAGCATGGATTGAAAAGGGATTTCCAATAAAATGAGACACCCGACACCGACACGCCTCTTCCTTCACTCTCCATTGATGCAAAACTAAATAATAATATGTTATGAAAAATGTGTAAAAAATGCGAAACCTCTTATTTAAGTAACATAATAAAGCATCACAGTTTAAGTTGCAAAGTTCAAAAACGTTTTTGTGACCACATTCATTCTGATGATGATTTTCCCCCAGTGGCGTAATTAGAAAAAAAATGTATTTCCCATTTGTTTTGTTTTGGGTCATTGTCATTTAGAGGTTGAAAATTGAGTGCATGCACGACTGATTTATTTAATACTGGCAGTCGTAAACAAACCTACCAAATATGTATGAGGACTGAGGACGCATAAATATAATATTATATGTTATTACTTTTATTAAACACGCGATTCTGGATCTGGATTTTCTGTTGTTGCTTCATCAAAACAAAAGAATGTGTGTGATGATGGTGACGATGATGACGATACAGTGTAGTATGCTTTACACAATTAATTGTATACTCGCTCGCACGCAGGTAAAAACTTGCTTCACAACTATTCAGCAGGTATAGGAGTTTTGCAGTAATCTCAGTTCAGTATACATATATTATATAGCAGCCATCATTATTGCATTGCATTGCCATACTGAGGTTTCCTAGTACAACTTAACTTATATGTTGTGTTTGTGTACCTACACCAGGTGAATCTGTCAGTCTCGTCTCATCTCTAATCACAATCACCATCACCACCACCACAAGTCCAGCAGATTGCATTGGGATTTTTAAGGGGATCCTCAATGACAGGGACAGATATAGCGTGGTGGTATGGTGGTGGTAGATTCCGCCAAACTGGACAAGATACTACAATTATTATTTTTGTACATTTTGTACCTATATGCATCATATGACAAAATAGGGATACTATTTTATATTTGAAACGTGCAGGAATTTGAATATATTATATAATATCTATTTAAAATCTTCATTTAACTTAACTGAACTTTATGTATATGCGATGCGCTGAACAGGTTTACTGGGAAAATGATAGTAATAGTAATAATATACCGTAATAATACCTGCTCTCCTCTAGCTCATGTACACATACGGCTTGTTGATGTAAATTGATGAAGATTCATGAAAAAGCAAGAATTCTCATTCGCCGCCGTCAGTATACTATACTCTAGTATTCTGTATGTAATACATGTTGTATTATCATCACGGCTTTCGTCGTTCCGTTCCGCGTTCCCAGATAAGAAGGTATTCCCCTCTCACCGGGAATGTACACACCTGTTGTTGATGGTAGCCTATTATATGAAAATAAATCCATGGGATCCACAAAACCCTATTATATCACGTATTAATCAAGAGATCAAGTATTGCGCAAGCTACGTGTACCACACTTATTGTTAAGCAGCCCAACCTATTGTGTTTAGGTTTTATTAGCGGGGACGAAAATTTACTGTAATATTATATTATACATGTATGTTTTTATTAGTGGTTTGCCACCTGCCATGAGTTAGTGCCACCTGCATTGCTTCCATCATCATGTTTATTGTTACTGTAATATGCTCTGCTTCTCATCTGAATTGAATTTACAATAGCGATCCAGTTGCCGAACGAAGATAGCGATTCTGGCTATAAAATATTTACAATTTATTTTTGTGCATTATAATATTTCCAGATTTGCTGTGATATCTATGAAATAAAAAAGTAGGTAGCTATATAACATTAATTTCATTTCATTACTTTTATAACATTGTTGTAATGTATTTATTTTCTAGATTTATATATTTGTAACATTAAGGCCATGCATACTTTACTTATTATGGACAAAGGACAAAGTAATTTAAAAAGTTTATAATCCACCAATTTGATGAAACTATACATTTTGATTGTACTTTTTAGCACATTCACGTTGACAATAATAATATCTTTGGGAGTAAATTGTTAAATTTTGTACTTAGTGCACGCAAACAATTTTTACGGGACATTGAATGCGCTGCAAAAAAAACCAACAACAGGGTTATACTATACCTTACGCGCCCCTTGTGTTTGCGTGTGGATTATCATCATCACGAAAAGGATTGAATCATGGGAGCCATAGTCAATGTTGCAACAGGTGAACCGGTAACTCATTCATTCACTTGGTACAGGATTAACACAAAGAGCATTCACACCTAATACATAATATTACCTGGAAGGTGGAAGCTTAGATTTTTTCCCGACTCTCGACTTATTGTTAGTTCACCACTGCATGCAGTAGTCCTGCACTATTGTACGAATGCTAGTATAGTGGCAGTGCAAGTGCAAGACATATTTTTTCTTGTAAAAAAATATTACATGAAAAGGGCATGATGAGTTTCCATTCATTGTCAGCTTCATAGGAGTATTATATATCTATCTGCCACAACAACACAAGGTATAAATATTTATGGGCGAATGATACACCAAAAATTCATCATCATCAACAACAACAACAAGAACAACAGAATCAATTCAGCTTTGTCCTTTTGTCCTTGAAACAAGTGCATTTACATGATGATTTGCTTGGCTATACGCTCTCGCTCCAGCGTATATACCTGCACCTGAAAAATACCTGTAATAATATCCTTCAGTCTCATCCTCAGCTAACATCACGATCACATCTCAAGTCTAAAGTGTTTTCATACACACATGTGTTGCAATTGCAACAGGTATATTTGGTAAGCAACAACAAGGGATTTTTTTTCAAAATGACGGATGGTTTGGATCCCGATCAACTACTGGACAAGCTGGAAACGGAACTTCCACGGTTAGTGACCGAATTCAGAGTGGCTGCACAAGGTAATTTTACAAAAAATACTTCCAAATTCCAATAATACATATTCTATTCAGAGGAGGAGAAGGATCAAGGAAGATAAAATGATGTGGAAGTGAAAAAAAGCTTCAAGCTTGTAAAATATATAAAATTACGTAGAATTACAATATAACACGATTACAATCGACTACCAATTGATATATCCCGGTGTATATAGCTCAACAACTTGTCATTCCTGACGAATGTGACGAGTTTATAAAGCGATGCCTGCGGATTAAGGATTTTAATAAGGACAAGGCATTGAAACTGGTAAAAAGCATTTTAATCAGAAAATAAAATCAGGCCTATGAACAAACACTCTTTTGACATGATAATGTGAAAGAAAGACTAATTTTTGTTTCACCATATATATGCATATAGAGTAAACAGTTTTGGAGCGCATCAATGGAAATCAGAAAGTGGGAAGCTCCTTTCTCTCCTTCCATCCACCAAAGGATTTTCAACAAGCTGATGTTCATGCTAGCGAAACGAGACTTGGCTGGCAGGAGAATATTGCTAATTAATTTGGGTAAAAACAAAGATGAAGACATTCTTTTTTCAACCATTATTGGACAGTCCAGTCCGTATGTCCCTTGACGAACAAAAAAAATAATACCTACATTATGTGATTTTTTTGTGATCAAATTTACAAGGGGATTGGGATCCAAATGAAAATCCTTGGGAAGAAGTTTTGACTGCCATTGTGCTAATATTACAATTTGCTACATATGAATACCCGGAGTCCCAACGACATGGCGTGGTGGCCGTTGTAAACTGTAACAGTTTCTCTGTCTTTCAAGGTTGGAACGTGAGCATAAAGCGATCCATAAGTTTTATGAGCTGGATGCAGGTAAGTATATAGAACCTAGATGGCGGATTCTCACAATGGAACAGTGGTACCAGGTGGTAACGAAGCAACCTGATACTTTGACTAAAATGAAGAATTATCCCCACTTGTAACTAAAATTAAGCCAAAAGTTGCTACGCGCCAAGTACA
>JAANSN010005014.1:0-13443 GCA_036850665.1 Dicranocentrus wangi | reverse complement strand
GTCTGACGCTCCATTTTGTGCAGTTTCACGAGGCGCCCAATGATAAGCTACAGCAAGTGTTCCCCCTATAACAATAACAATATAAAAATCCAGAAAATTAATCATGGGCAATGTTTTATATAATACCTGTTTTCATAAAAATTAAAACTCTCACTTCTGGGACCTACCCACAATAGACAAATTGTTTCCAAACGTGTGTTGTCAAGTAGCAAAAACTTGCCGTCATTCTAGTCTAGTTCAGTGCTATCTAGCTAGATCCAATTCCAATTCCAAGGTCTTTTATTCCAAACTCATTTTTAGTCAATACTTTGAATGCGAAGAACATATTACAACTTCAATACATTCAATCAAATATCAATTCAGTTCTGTAATTGCAAAAGAAATACTTCATATTCTACTTGAAATACGACGTGCGAATTGCTATTGGATAGTGACGTGAAAAATGTCATTATAGATTCAATTGATTTTCACTTGTCAAGTTTTATGTTCGCTCTTTTCTGCTCCACAATATTCGGGGGCAGGTGTTCCAAAACACGATAGTTACATCAAAACTCATTTATTCGCTCTAGATTCCTGCCTGCTGACATGAAACTTTTCATAATTTTCATGTGTAGTGTATGATTTCAATATCAATGAATGAAGGGATAACATTACATTACACTGTCTCTGTGTGTGCGACGTTGAGAATGGAGAAGTGGGTGTTGAGTTGGAATATATTGGAAATATTGGATAATAAAGGTACGTATATATGGACTAGAACATGGTCACAATTCACAATTGGAACGCCCATTCTGCTATCACTCCAATTAGGCAAATGGTGTAAAATGGGTGTCGATGTCTCCAGTAGAGTATCATTTCACCGGTTTATTTTCAATTTAAAGTACTTATATATCAGCTATCCAGCAAACAATTACTTTACGTGGTTCTCCGTACCTCACTTCCTTCCCAGCGTTAGAAAAAAATGCTTATTACTTATATGTGCTACATCCGCTGTGCTACTTACTTAACCTCATCAAAAATGACAAAGAGAATGTATGTAGGTAGGCAGTAGGTATTGATGCGCAATGTGCACACAAGAGTTAATAATAAATAGCAACACGTGTGTTCTTCATCAGCAACGTCTTGAGTGACGGTGACGAGGAGATAGATGCTAATTTGGAAAGAAACAGAAAAGCACTTTATATTTTCAATTTAAAGTACTTATATATCAGCTATCCAGCAAACAATTACTTTACGTTGTTCTCCGTACCTCACTTCCTTCCCAGCGTTAGAAAAAAATGCTTATTACTTATATGTGCTACATCCGCTGTGCTACTTACTTAACCTCATAAAAAAGGACAAAGAGAATGTACGTAGGTAGGTAGTAGGTATTGATGTGCAATGTGCACACAAGAGTTAATAATAAATAGCAACACGTGTGTTCTTCATCAGCAACGTCTTGAGTGACGGTGACCAGACGAGGAGATAGATGCTAATTTGGAAAGAAACAGAAAAGCACTTTATAGTCACATGTCACCACACATCACAAAACCAACATTATCCTTCCATATTTTCAGCCTCTTCTTGGTACTTTTAAAGGAGTTTTTATGGATAATTGTGTCTTTTACAATTTGCTCCAGCAAATTGTTAAAACAAAAACAACAATTTTATGACTATATATTCACCTCACTTGTCCAAGTGGTAATTCCACAAAATAAACGAAACATGTGCATTAATATCCTTACTCTCTCGCTCTCTCTATCTATTCTATGTATAGTGGTAGTGGATAGGTTCAGGTCCTGAATTGTGTTTTTGAATGATGAAGGATAACTACCATACCCTTCTACTCAGGCAGATTGAGGACACACGATATTGACTATATCCACTAACTTTAAATCGGTATTCACGTCTGCATAGGAAGGACTTGAGTGATGAAACTGGTATTGAAAAGTGAAAGCTTTATAAGAGTTTTAAAGCAAACGTCTTGTAGAGACTAATCGTAAGAAAAGGTACAAAGGTACACACGGATGAGGATAATAACGAACGATACTCAAAACCTAAATTGGGTTGAAGACTTCCCCTTCCGTCTTGGGTTTTCGATTTAATCCTCACGAGAGTCCGCACAAAAATAGAATGTTTTCAGGCCCATGCCAAACTGATATTGAGGTGAATACTGTTAAATTCACTTCAGTTTTATGTGCTACCCAGTCGGTAAACACATTCACGTAATTCACAAAGTGTGAGCAGATATGTGGAAATGACACTTTTCCCTGATTTTTGGTGAGCTCTCAGATGTTTATATAATATCCACAATGCAGCGTTTTATATTATTATTTCCTCACTCACTCACGTTCAAGATCACAGGGAAACCCACACAGTTGCTCTCACAGCACAGCTCAGCTCACCACACACACTCACCACACGATTCACAATATGCACATCACAGAAATGTGTACGTAAGCTAGAATCGGACACATAACATGTGCCGCACACACAACCCATACGCGTTGCAATTGTATGTAGGTAAATATACTAAGCACAAAAGTGTATTAGGTATTTCTAATTTAATCTGGTTTGAATTTTAAGTACTAGCAATAAGATGATATTCCTTTTCGACACTACTGCATCGTACTATTATTCGTATTAAGCAAATGGATCATACTGGATTTCTTACTGTATTTTTTGCCTTTGGTAATCGAAACCCATAACGAAATTACTCATGCATCTGTTCCTTCTTCAACTAATACACGTAAGCATAAGCGAAATGATAATGAGGGATCACTATCAGCACCACAGTGTCATCGTGCTTATAGACACGTTGGCTACTATTTACACACGTAATGGTACCTCAAACACTTTTTTACACCTGTTGGTATGATTGTAAAAATACGTTGTACTTCATCTATTTCACTCTCAAATTTCATGTGGATTTCATGTTACGTGTATCTTATACCGATTGGTATACGCATCTCGTTACATTGCACATTATTAATCCCTTCCTTTCGTGATTGATGTATGTCATTCAAGCGTGCTGAAATGACAGAATTAATTTCTTCATGAATGTGCAGATGCACACATAATTTTATTTGCATGCCTGATTGTGATTAGTTGTATGCGCAAAAGAACCGTTTTTGCAATCATTCTTCCATGGTTCCATGATGGATTTCCTGAGAAGCGGAGCTCTGTTAGATTAGGATGGAACTCAGGGAAAATGAATACAACACAATTCCATTCAATAAAGCACGTCGACTTCCTATTTTATCTGCTCCCAAATTTTATTTTACAGTTATCCCATTTAGTCACACATTACGTTTGTCGTTGTCGACACGTTGCATGCAGCTTTGGCAAAGACAAAGACTTTCCTAACCTTTACAACTTGTTTTTATTTGGAATTTCTTGCATCATAAAATCTATTTTAGTTTATAGGTATAATACGGTCGCGGTCGCGGTAAAGGCATGTATGAGTTGCGATTGCATAACCTAGCAGATGAGATTTCAGTGCAAGCTCTACTTTAACTTGCATTTTTTTACTTTGATTGAGCAAATTGCATTTTTTCCCATGTCAATAGCGAAGAAGATTGCTCCTCTCCTAGTGTGCCACCCGGAAAAAGATTCATTCTTTTTGGTTGGATGCCTCTTTAAATGAGCCTAGCACACTTGAATGTGAAGGTCGTTTAGTTCTCATTTCTCATCGTATACAAATCTAAATCTTAAAGATTTAGATGGGTTTGTGCCTTGCGTATAGTACGTTATGCTTCGTCGAGAGACACATCATACAAATTAGGTAATAAGAAAATGTATGCTCGCTCGTATCGTTTATTATTTCGCATTGTACGCTATTTATGGACGCTGTATAACAGAGCCTGGAATATATTTATCCTAGAATTTCAATTGAGTAAAAAGCTAGAGCCGCAACCAATTAGAAGTATTGAAATTAGATTTGATTTCAACTATGCTGGTTTTTGGTACATATGTTGGCACTGCCAAGCTATGCAATGCAATAAAGGTTTGTTGAAAGTTAGAAGCTAAAGGTTGTCTACGTGTGCATGTCGGCTGCAAACAGTGCAAACTCTGCAACTGCAACTTACAACTTGTCAGTGAGTGGATCATAACAGCCACAATATACCTATGTATGATAGGATGAAATACTTGCGATTTTATATAATAAATACACTTCAAATTCTAACAAGCACAAACACCTTCAAAGCAAAAATGGGTACATGATTTATTTTAATTTAATCACTACAATGACATAATTTTTTTATTAATGTTTGATTAGGACCATGTGATTGATTTAATATTTGTAGTGTCGTTTTCTAGGTTTCGCAGATCAAAAGATCATTAAGTTTATATATGTATAAGTTTTAATTTTACAAAGTTTACCATTTAAATCTAAAAATCGCACCGTTAGCACCGACAAGTTATACAAGTTACAACTTCCACCATTTTTTCATAGTGTGAATGGACGCCTGGCAAAAGTCTACTTTTATTGTCCTGAGTTGACACATGATACACTTTTATACATTTTATACTAACGACAACGACTATCATTGTTCCTCAACATTTCGGGCTAGTCAAATATTCAAGGTACTGAAAAGCAATGAAAGAAAGGGACAGTTGTCGTATACTGGATAAATCACAGGCATGCTATAGTAGTTCTAAAAAGTTAACCTGCTAGTTGATTGTATTGATCGAGTCACATTGTATCGTAAATGTAATAATATAAAGGCAAAATGCTTCCTTTGTGCAAAGAACTACTAGACCAGACCCCAAGACTATATCCGTTCACTTTGGGCATAACTAACGTATAAAATGTACACTAGCATCTACGGAATACCTATTACGGATATGGATTTCAAGAGTAGATTTCAAAGAAATCAGTTTGGAAGATCACCGTCTAAATTAATGCACTAGACTTCTTATTCCATTGTGATAATTAAATCATCCCCTTCAAGTTTCATTCCTTTGTCAACATGGAGCTTTTTAATTGTGCCTGTTATAGGCGCTTGCACAATCATTTCCATTTTCATGGCGGACAAGACCACCAAGGCTGTGCCCTTATCTACCTTATCCCCTTCTTTTACCCTCACTTCAACAACTGCTCCTGGCATAGGTGCCCCAACCTGGTTTTTATCCTTCTTTTCAGCCTTGGGGTGCAGATGAAGTTCCTAGTTGTGAGGAGTCAAATTTCCCCTTAATTTCAAAATGCTACAAAATAACTTAATTAATTGCATATGAACATGTAATACGTACCTTGACTGCAGTTTTATCTCGAACAAATACCGAACGCAACTGGCCGTTTAGCTCAAAAAACACCTCTCTTAGTCCGTTCTTTGTCAAATCGGCCGCAACAGCTAGCGTTTTGACGTGAAGTGTTTTCCCCTTTTCAATTTCAATTTCAAACTCCTCAGCAACTTTTGGACCTACCAAAAATGCCCGTGTTTCTAGTTTGTCTACAGGACCATACTTATCCCGGAAGTCAAAAAAGTCGGTTGCGACTTGGGGGTACATGGCGTAGCTCATAACATCCACATCCTTGGTGCGAGGGCCAAACTTTTCGATTAGTTCTACTTTAGTTTTGTCAAATTCAAAACCTGCCAAATGTTCACCTGGTCTTCCATCGATCGGAGGAAGTCCTTTCAAAATCTAAAGAGTATAATAAATACCATAAATACTCTTTGAAATACTTGCAAATTAAGTTTCAAAATCAACATAGATATAATAGAACTAAAGAGATCACCTTAGATCTCAAAGGCTCAGGAAAACCTCCGTGAGGTTGGCCAATACTTCCTTGCATGAATTCTACAACAGATTTGGGAAAGCTTAATTCCTCTGCTTTATCTAGGACGTCCTGAGCAGATAACTTGTTTTGTGCCATAAACTGTGCAAAGTCTCCAACCACTTTAGACGATGGCGTGACCTAATATCGAACAAATTACAGTTTTGCACAATTCGGTTAGTTAGTTTGCATACGTTAGAAGAATAAAAAATCGATGTGTTCATCGGTACCTTAATTATATCCCCTAAAAGTTTGTTGGCTTCTGCGTATGCCTGTTTCACCTTGCCGAATTGAGCTCCCAGTCCCAGCGAATAAGCTTATCAAAGAAGGTAATAATTAATACGGGATGATGATCTACACGATTACGCTTGGAATAATCTTATTGAAATTGGTGGGGGTTAGCGAGTTGGACAACGTCAAAAATAAGAGAATTCGTTCAAATATATGCGTCAAATTTCAGGGTTCTAGGACCACCCGTTCGCATCTCATAAGGGTTTCAAATTTTTGAGACCCCTGAAAAGTTGACGTATATTATGATAGAAGTTGCGTTTCATCGAATTCTGATTTTTTTCGTTTCAATCATAACTTCCCAACCATTGACCAGTACCTTGAAATTGGAGATTTGTATACTGGCCACCTGTAATAAATAGGATTAAAGTAAATACTCTGAAACTTTAATATTTAAAAGGTTGAAATGAAGGAGGTGCAAACGGGGCTTACCAGGAATCTCATTGATATATACGTCAGCGTTTCCGGATTTCATTGTTGTACAGCATTCAAATGGGGCGTAAAGATTACGGGTTTGTTCCCAATACGCGGAATATTGACTAATGTCTTCAAGTTTCAGTTCTGTGTCATGAGGAGTGTCCTGAAGAGATGCAACAAGTGCACCCATTGAAGGTTGTGATGTCATTCCAGACATTGAGTCGACAGCAACATCAACTACGTCAGCGCCTGCTCTGGCACATTCGATCATGGCAGCGACTCCTGCTCCAGCAGTGTCATGAGTATGAACATGAATTGGAACATCAGGATGACGATCCCTCAGAGCAGTTATCAAAAGCTTTGCAGCTTGAGGCTTCAATAAGCCTGCCATGTCCTACGATGTAATTCAAAAATGCCATATAATGGGAATGGGAGTATTCAAAAACATCAATCAGCTATGATTAGTTAAGGGTACCTTAATGCAAAGAACATGAGTTCCAGCTTTGACAAGTTCATCTGCCAGATTCACATAATATTTTAAATCGTACTTTGTCTTGTTGGGATTCGACACGTCACCAGTGTATGAAATCGCGGCTTCCACTACACCGCCGGCTTTGCCGGCAGCTTCCATCCCCAAAATTAAATTCGGGAGATAGTTTAACGAGTCAAAAACGCGGAAAATATCCATACCACTTTTCACAGCCAGGTCACAAAATCTTTAAGCATTTCATAAAGTCATCATTAATAAAAAAGATTTCGCTAGAATAACTTTTAAATTGACATCTTGTGATGAATTAATTTAAACTTACTTGAAAACAGCGTTGTCGGGATAGTTCGTGTATCTATATAGGTAATTACATACATAGGTAGACATATTATATCAAAACAATAAATTCCTACTTGCTCGCATCAGTTTAAGCGTTTAAAAGTTTAATTCAGTACCCCACTGCATTTGCACCCCTCAATAACATTTGGAATGGTATGTTTGGCATCAACTTTCTCATATCCTCCAACCTCTCCCAAGGACATTCATGAAGAAACCTCATAGCCACGTCAAATGTAGCCCTAAAGTTTTAGTTATGTTTTTCTCATCCGTGTCCACTTGTGTTAAGTATATTTTAAAGGAACTTGTATGATCAATGTCCAAACTTACCCTCCCCAGTTTTCCATGCTATATAAGTTGTTGAATCGGTGGGCAACAAAAGGAGAAATTCTCAAGAGATCATAAGTTCGCACCCTTGTAGCAAGTAGGGATTGATGTGCGTCTCGGAAAGTTGTGTCCATCAAGAGAAGACCTTTGTTCGCCCTCACAGCTTTCGCAAACCCAGCTGGGCCTTCACGTTGCAAAATGGTACGAAGACCCTCTGGAGGTTTCTCATGTGGTGTGTCCGGAACCACCGGAACAACCTCCGCCGGTTTCAAATTAGTAGCCAGAGGTGTAGATGGGCCATTTACCAACACTTCAGCCAAGTAATTCAACAGTTTTTGAGCTCTGTTCTGTGTTGGAAAGAATCGGAAGAGTTCTGGATGCTCGTCAATGAAATATGTATCTAAAGTTCCATTCAAGAACTTCTGATTTTCCAAAACATTGAGCAAAAATGGAATGTTGGTTTTCACTCCTCGGACGCGGAATTCCCGAAGTGCGCGATTGATTTTTGCAGCTGACGCAGGGAGATTGTGGGCGTGAGAGATGACTTTCACCAGAAGGGAATCGTAGTATGGAGATATTATAGCTCCTGCGAAGGCCGATGCTCCATCAAGTCGGATGCCCATTCCTTCTCCACTTCTGAAAACTTCAATTCTTCCCGTATCTGGCTGAAATCCTTTCGCTGGATCTTCGGTTGTGACACGACACTGAATACTGCATCCATCAACTTCTATGCCTTCTTGGGTAAGTCCTAACTCTGGCAATGTCATTCCCTCCGCAATTTTGATTTGCGACTGAACCAAATCAATTCTAGGTATATAACAAAATTAATTTTGCATTGAGTTTCATGTACGTGATATCTTCAATAATATGCATTATGCAATGCAAATATATCTTACCCTGTAACTTCTTCAGTCACAGTGTGCTCTACCTGGAGTCGTGCGTTAACCTCAATAAAGTAATAATTTCCACTGCTGTCCAAGAGAAATTCAACAGTCCCAGCGTTAGAGTAGCCCACATGTTTGGCAAGTCGAACTGCATCAGACGTCATTTTGTCTCGAATCTGTATTAAACAGTTCAAGATGAGTTGAATTATTAAAGCAATACCTATATGGAAGAACCTTAAAGACGGAGGCATACCACGGGATCCAAATGAGGTGCAGGAGCAATTTCAACAACTTTTTGATGCCTTCGTTGAACGGAGCAATCTCTTTCGTATAAATGAACAACGTTGCCGGCTTGATCTCCCAAAAGTTGTACTTCGATGTGACGTGGGCGTTCAATGAATTTCTCAATAAACATTGCACCATCGCCAAAAGCAGCTTTTGCTTCGGATGAAGCCAGTTTAAACATCTCTGAGACATCCTGAAACATATAATCAGCAAAGTTATAAATTGGAGCTTGGACAGAAAAGTATCAGCTAATATTCCATAAGTATAACGTTATAAGTCATGTACCTCCATTTTCCTTACAACTCTCATTCCACGACCACCTCCGCCTAAAATATTCATGTTTCATAAAAGGAACTAAAGTGAATCTAATCATTGATTTTTATCAAGTCAAGAATTCATTATCATTGTGTACGTAAATCAGTCTACCATATGCAGCTTTAAAAATAACAGGAAGACCATGCTGTTTGCAAAATTCGACAGCTTCATCGGCCGTTGTAACAGGTCCATCAGTTCCAGGGACAATTGGAACTCCTACAAGAAAATATTGCGTGAAATTGCAGTTTAATCTTATGTCAAAAAATAGCAACGCCGCGTCTAGCGCATGCAATGATTAATTCCAATTCAAATACTGACCCGCAGCAATAGCACTTTCTCGGGCCGCTACTTTATCTCCCATTTGTCTTACAACGGCAGGAGTGGGCCCGATGAAACGAATACCCGCATCATTCACGGCTGATTAATTAATTAAACAATAATTAAGATCTAATTCAGTTAATTTCAGTTGATTAATCTGCATTCGTTCGCTACGAACCTTGGGCAAAATCAGACCGCTCTGATAAGAACCCATAGCCGGGATGAATAGCATCAATATTGTTGTCCTAAATTCATATACCAAACATAGCAAAGTTGGTAATACTTTATTGGCATTCCAATTTCCAATATTCTGAGAGTTCATCAATAATGAGATATAGTCTGTAGGAGGAGCACCTTTGCAACTTGTACGATTTCGGGGATGTTTAGATACGCTTGGACAGGCTCTAAACCCTTCCCAATTAAATATGATTCATCCGCCTTCTGGCGATGCATGTGCATCTTGTCCTGTTCCGAGTAAACGGCAACAGAACGAATTCCTAATTCGGTGCATGCTCGAAAAACTCTAATTGCAATTTCACCTTGAAGAAGAACATCATTAAATGCGCTTGGTCATTGATCAAACTTGATTACAAACTTGCATAAGTATATAAAATAATTTTAATACAAAAATTTGCATACCTCGATTAGCCACTAATACACTTTTAATGGGCTTGTAATCAACTTTACTGCAGTATTTTCGTTGCTTAAATGAACTGTGAACATTTTTTGCTGCAAGGAGTCTACCGGCTCCCTTGAGAGGAGAAAATCTAGCAAACGACAGGTACCCCATTTTCCCTAACTTTCTTTCTAATACGTAAACTCAAATATATTATATATGTATATGTATTTGGCTAACCCTCTAAGATTTAAAGCTTCTCATTCTTAAATTTGTACAACTAATCCGAAATAAGTACCACAATAACAATAATACTCACACGTAAAGTTAAAGCCAATGACTCTGTGTGTGGAGTCAATAAAGCGTGTAAATATAGAACAGATTATCTTGCAAAAATCCTCATGTAATAATCCCCATATGCCCAAACACTGTATGATAAACGACGATATGATTTATTATGTAGGCTGAATGATAGCGATAACAAGTTAAGTTATCGTTGTGTAATTAACGTTTCATATAGAGTTTACAAGCGTCTAAACCAAAATCTCTGAAAAAAAAAATACAACACGTAAAATTAAGAATGTCAATTCTTAACTGAATGTTTCTTATGAATATTTTGTACAGCCTACCTCCTCAACTATCCTTGCTGTCAGTAAAGTTGTTAAGACTTTCCCTCTGACACAAGAGTTGGGAACTTCTGTCATTCAGCTATCATCAAAACCGTCTGCTTCAGTTGCCCCCTGGAAATGGAATCATAATCATAAAATGATAAGACTTTTTAGTAGAGTCGAGTGTGCTATTTTGACCATACGGTAAGTTATGCAACAAGTTCGCAAACTGTTAGCAAACAAAGTTTATCCTAATCGATGGTACCAGCACGTCAAAACATCAAATACTAGCACAAAGCATCTTTGGATAGCAACAACACATTCAGCGTCAACCAAAACCAAAACACCTTTACCTCCTTAGAAAATAGGTTACTCGCTGTAAGAGGAATATTTGACAGACTGGAACTGGATTTCAGACGACGGCTGGCAATTATGATCAGATTGCTAATGTGTGCAAAGCTTTGCCATTCAAGTTGTGTTAATTTTCTTTTCATACAACCAGAACCAGACTGGTAGTACAACCTTAAAGGAAATATATTACGCCACAAAACAACTTCTCAACACTTGCTTTCGCTATGCGTGTGTTTTTGGTACTTTGACTTTTGGTTACATACATATTCCTATAGTTTAATATTTTGGAGAACATTTTTTCTTCTTCAGCTGGAAGATTATCCTAATATATGAGCTGAATGCTTCTTATAGACTAATGTTTTGTGTAACACACAATGTGTGATCTTCCATTTCACAACTCATAATAGAATTGGTATGGCAGGAACACGAGTTCAATACGAGTGAGTTTTTGGAACGTGATCTTGATATTAGGCATGTCTTTATGGATATACACGAACGTGAACAGATGAGGTTTTCATAATATTTTAAGAACATGTGCATCTTATTTTCCTTTGAAGGTGTGTATTGTCCCTTTCATTTCGTAGTATAGGGATTGGCAGGACAGTCACAGTTTACATGTAATACCGGTATTACTGCATGTACTTCATGTAGGTAAGATTATTTTATATCACAAAATCTATAACCTATGGGAAACCGTAGTGTCTCAACTTACTAATTCATATAAAAACTGGCATGTCATGTATGTGAGCGACAACAAAATGTAAAAATTGCTTGCATTAAGCAGTCATCGATCAGACAGGCAGAAAAAATGCAACATTAAAAGAATTATATAATATATATCAATCAAATCACGACGACGTAAGTAGGTATGATATGTATATGCTTCCGTTCTGCATTCACGCTCAACTCGGACGAGTTTTCCACTCTCATGTAGTTAAGCGTTTTAACCGTGACATAGTTAACAGTATAAATGCGCATGATATTAATTCATACAAACTTACCAAATATCATGCGGTCACTGCATGGTCATGACACGAAACCGAACTGAGGTTTCCAGACTTCCTCCAAGAAACTTTGAACTGAATGCGGTACGGCAATCATGGCGTAGTTATACTATCTTATTAATGTTCAACTTGGAAGTTACGTTTGCCCAGTAGCTTCGTGTTGCAATTTGCAACAATTACTTTGCGGTTAAGAATGTAGCTTTTCCCCTGGAATAACTACAGCCACGACCACGACACGGTTATTCTGCATTATTACACGGTCTATAACAAGAAATTAACATGACCCAAACGCCAGACGATGATGCGAATGCGACATATTTCGGTCCATGAAACTTCAAACTAAAAACCCTATTACTCCTTGAATTGTAAACATCTGCAATTGCAATACTTTAAAAGGTTATTTATAACCACAACTTAACTAGACTAGATAAACATGGTTTGCTTTATTAGGCTTATTTCAATTTGGTTCAAAGCTCGTAAAGGTAACGTTATAATTTTAAACCAAGCGTAAGTTAACACATGTTCATTCATCCTTGTCGGAGTTCAGTGTGCTAATTTAAAAACAATGAGCTATTATTCGGAGAATCTACAATAGATGCTAGTTTTTTTATTTTTGTTTCTGTTGTTAAAATCGTCTTCGCATATGGGCGTCTGACCTATATTCTAGAATATGGCGACAGTTGGTATCTCATAAATTAGAAATTTTAATCAGAAGCAATTTTTACACCTGCATGGTCATACTTTCATATTGAATTGGACCCAACACATTTCTAACATTCTGACCTTGTATGCTTTCTAAACTTCATGCTCGAATCTGTTAGCTTCAGTTTGGGAAATTCACTCATCTTATTAAAGAAAAAAGATCTGGGATTGGATCATATGAATGGCGAAGAAATATAGTAGACTGAGGATGAGGGAGAGGAAGTCGATTTCTAATTAAACTCCAATATTTCGTTACATAGCTATTTGGTTGGTTTTCCAGTTGGTCGATATAATTTACCAGGTGCTAAAAGATATCGAAAATTTGTACAGAAAACCCGTGGGTGTGGGTACGACAGTTATGCAGCCATACATGCACATTTGCACATACATTTTCTCAGTGTTCATGGTCTAGTTTCACTTTCACTGTGTCAACTATAGCCAAATGCAGAAAACAAGGTAACAAGGTAAACATGCAGAAAACAGTGTGCAAAGCACTCTGCACTGCACACTAACTTTTGTGAGTATCTTAATCTTTTTCTTTGTTGCGCTTGTCAAGAAAGGCCAGTGTGCGTGCAAGCGTTTACATTTTTGAGAGCATTTAGGGGCATGACGTTTCAGACCGGGAAGGGTCTCCAAGATGATTTCACATATGTTTTTGCATATATTCTACTTGTTGGTCAACAGAAGGCTAATATTATATACAAAGAATATTTGTATACGAGTGAAAGTCAATTTTTATTAGAACCA